>PISX010038002.1:0-10561 GCA_004024625.1 Mellivora capensis
GGGAAATTGGGGGGGAGATGAACCATGAGAGACTATGGACTCTGAAAAACAACCTGAGGGTTTTGAAGGGGCGGGGGGTGGGAGGTTGGGGGAGCCAGGTGGTGGGTATTGTGGAGGGCACGCATTGCATGGAGCACTGGGTGTGGTGTAAAACTATGAACTCTGTTACGCTGAAAAGAAATTAAAAAAAAAAAAAATATTTATTTGACAGATCACAAGTAGGCAGAGAGGCAGAGAGGGAGGGGGAAGCAGTCTCCCTGCTGAGCAGAGAGCCCAATGTGGGGCTCGATCCCAGGACCCTGAGACCATAACCTGAGCAGAAGGAAGAGGCTTAACCTGCTGAGCCACCCAGGCGCCCCTAGAGACTTTTCTTCATAAACTTGACTAATGTATTTCTACTCTGTGTATACATGCTGCTTGCTCTTGCTTGGACATCCAAAAGAAGGTTTCAGCAAGTTGTAACAGTGAACCCATTACAAGTTGGTGAATGCTTTGACAAATTATATCCTGTTTCCAACCATCCCCTGAATTTTTTTCTTAACATTTAAATTTAGGTTACAATTAAATTGTATAAATATAGGATAGGAAAAGTAATATACTTCACTAGCTATAGTTTTTTTGAAGCTATTGATTCCAAAAAGCAAAAATAAATGGTATTTTCCCTAAAATAGGGAACAGAGTTTAAAGGTCTTCTATGCTTGCAAAATTACTTATTTCCTGTATCTCAGAAAAATAGGTGACAGTTTTTAAGGAAGGGAAATAATTCTAAACAGGGCTTAAGGTAGTTTTCCTGGAGAGGTCAGTAACTATTGAATGAATAAGTGGATAATTGTATGTATGGACAAATGAATAAACTAAATATGTAAATTTGTTATGACTAAAAATTAGATTGATTCATTTACAGTTATTTTCAACTTCATGTATCTTGGGCATAAATCTGCTTTGTAAGTGGGCAGTTTTTCTTGGCTCTTGGCAATTACCGTATGACCACACATCTTGTCATTAACCAGATATTTTGAAATTTGAACATGGGAAAGTTAGATGAACAAAGTGTAGCCATGGCTGTGAACCATTTGCTTTTTCTCTGCTCTGTGAGCACCTTTTCACTGGCCCTGGAGGTGCAGTCGAAGACACTTTGGAGTTTCCTATCATTGGAAATTATTTCTAGATTTAACTGGATCTTCTTATAGCTAATAGGATTTCTGGTATGTGTGTGGGAGAAGGGTGAGAGGAACAGAGGCTAAGTCTTGATTACAGAAGAGTCTCAGAGGAGAATTTGCTATATTTTGTGCTTAGTTTCCAGTTTTGGATGCTTTCAGCTTAATGCGAACTTATTAGGTTTTGTTTATTTATTTTTTCTTGTATTTGATAAATATATTAAAACCATGTTAACTCAGGACACCTGAGAGGCTCAGTCAGTTAAGCCTCTGCCTTTGGCTCAGGTCATGATCCCAGAGTCCTGGGATCGAGCCCTGCATCGGGGCCCTTGCTCATCAGGGAGTCTGCTTCTCCCTCTGCCTGGTGCTCCTGCTGCTTGTGTTTGCTCGCTCTCTCTCTCTCTCTCTCTCTCTCTCTCTGTCTGACAAATAAGTAAATAAAATATTAACAACAAAAAACTATTTTAACTGTTACTCCCATAATGTATTGCTTAATAGAGCACCTTTATCAAAGGTGAGAAACCACAAGCTGTTTTCCATTAAGATGGTTTGGAGACCACTGAAGCTTCACCTGCGTGGCTGTCCTGTCTATATGTTTTCTTTTTTTTTTTTTTTTTAAGGATTTTATTTATTTATTTGTCAGAGAGAGAGAGAGAGCACAGGCAGACAGAGTGGCAGGCAGAGGCAGAGGGAGAAGCAGGCTCCCTGCTGAGCAAGGAGCCCGATGTGGGACTCGATCCCAGGACGCTGGGATCATGACCTGAGCCGAAGGCAGCCGCTCAACCAACTGAGCCACCCAGGCGTCCCCTGTCTATATGTTTTCTTGAGGACATGTGTGTAACATTTTGAACATTGGGCCTGGAACTTTGATCTGGTTGAACGAGGCATCAAAACCAAATACCAGTGTTTTCTTAAAAGAAATGATCCTTCTGAGGCTGCAGACGTCAAAAGCTATCTTGAGATGTTAAAATTTTCTGGAAAGTGAGTTTAAAATGCCAAACCAATGCTTCAGAAAACATCTTTAATCTCAATTGATTCCAAAGTGTTGACTATAATTTGGTTGGAATTTTAGATTTACTCAGCTCTTTTTTGTTTTTTAGCCTAAGCTTTTATCCATTTTATTGAAATACTAGCTTTTTATCAAAGAATCAAGGGCATGATATAAAATGTCCTTTCTCTCACATGGGTGGTTTTTCAGCAAATAAAAAATAATCTCAAAATAGAATAGTTTTTTAATCAAGACAGAAATTATACAATGCATTCTTTGCAGAAAAAATTCTGTATCACATAAGAATGCATTCACCTGTAAATAACAGAAAATATCCCTAACAGTGGCCTAAGCAATGATCTTTAATTGTAAATAAGAGAAAGTAGGGACAAAGAAGTTTGTACAGCATTTCCACCATGCCAAAATAAAATGACTGCTTCTGTTGACTTTTCACTCTATGTGCTTGTCACTCCGTTGCAAAATGACCATTGAAACTCCAATTGTAGTTAGAAGAAGGGGTAGTGCTACCAGAGTGTGTCAGTTGTTTCCCCCAAAAGAGCACTGCCTTCTCAGATAAGCCCTAGGGGATTCTCATTAGTTCTTATTGGCTGGAATTGTATTGCATGGACATCTGTAGTTGCAAGAGAAGCTGGAACGCTAAGCCTTTACCTTTTGCAGAACAAAAGTGTTCAGTGTGTCCAATCTCTTTGGTTGAAGTCAGCAAGAAAATAAAAGGTAAAGAATTACATCAGAAGCAGCTATGATTTCCAAGCTCTATCTTAGGTCTAATTGAATTCTAGCAGTCTGACGACAAAACAAATTTATGGGACAACAAAGAAACTGAGACATCTTTTGCACATTTACTGCAGAGGATAGAACTAAGATAAATGCCATTATCGAGTAGGGCCAATATATATTGTTATTTCACACAAAAGAGGTCACTGACCGTTTTAGAAAAGTGAACTTCAGCTGTATCAAGTCTGTCTTTAAAAATGAGGATGAAAAGTGGGGTTTTCTCTTTAAACAACCATTTGAAACAATCCCTCTTCAGTAAAGCCTGTCAGCAGACCAGTGTGATGATTAGTATGGATTTCTTTTTGGGTCAGGATTTAGTTAAATGAGCACTAGTATCACTACTGAAATGAGTATTCTTAACCACTACTTGTTTTATTCTAGAGCAGCAACAAAATGGCAGCGACGACAGCTGCCACATCATATACATACACACACTCCTTCCTACACAAACTATGCTTTGTACATCAGATGCAGCATAAATACCATGGCATGTGGCAGTTGCTATGGTGACAAGTTTTTTTTTTTAATGAAGAGCAGATGGACTAAGCATGTAAAACTTGCATAAGTTGTTAGTAATCTGTGACTTACTGTAGACTAGTTGATGAAGGAAACTACAATCTAGCTTTTGTAATTTTTCCACATAACATGTTTAACTACCCCTTTTCTCCTTTTCTTCAGTTCATTTTGTTTTCCAAATGGCAGTGGAAAATTGTTAATTGTTTTTCCTATACCACAGAAATTATATATATATTACACACACACATACACACACACACACACACACACACATTATATATATATCGCCCTTCTTTGCCAAATAAATTTCTATTGTGAGGCTTTTAACTCTTAAGCAGAATACATACATATTTCCAGTTTCCCATATAAGTACATTTCATTTAAGTCTAAGTCACAAAATATACATGATAACTTGGGGATGGTTCTATGTGTGAAAGTGTTAGAACCCAAAGGCTTGTTCTGTAGAGCTCAAGTGCTGGATAATGTGTAAGGGCTATAGGACGTATAATGAATATTTTGGATTAGTTTTTGTTCTGTTGGTCTAATCATCCAATCAACAACAGCCTTGTTCTGAAGTGGCCTAATCATGTGTTGTTCCTAACTGTTCATGGAACTGGGCAGGGGGAACACCCTCAAGGAATGATGAAATGTGCTTGTATGATCTTAACCAGTGGTTTTTCTGTAGGACATGTTTTCTCTTTATCTGCAAAATAGGGAAGTAGATTTTGACCTATTTCAGGCAAAATTAAGGGGAAGGCACAGAACTGCTTTCAGTGTCAAGAGAATCCTGGGAAAAAGAAGATGAGTGTCTCTAATACCAAACAGACCCTAAAGGTCATTAAGGAGGGAGCTGCTGAGGATCCACGCAGGAAGAGATTCTCATTGGTAATGGCTTCCTTGGATATTTCCTGATGATTTGGCACTACTGGTTTTAGGCAAATCTTTTTTAGATCTTCTTTCCAAGCATGTGTGATCATGCCCTCTGCTGTTCTGTTCATCTTTGATGGTGAGTTCTCTGTCACCTTGACTATGGAATTATTATGGGGAGGTTGGTTCACCTGGATAGAGAATAAAATGACATTAAGCTCACTTAATTGTTCCTTCAGCTCTTCCTTGAGAATTTCCTCAAAGATGAGTCAGGCTTATTGTTAACCTGTATATTTTCTCTTTTGTGTAAGGCTAAAACAGAGTAGAGAGATTGGTGATTAGCAGTTCCATTATATTCTCCAGCATGCAAAGATAGCCCTTTGGATTGCCCCCCTGGTTGGCATTTTAGATGCCGTGATGACTTGTGTTGCTGCTTCGCCCAGTAACCAGCTCTGTGATTCGGCAGTATTTAATAGCCACGTTCTGGTGTGTGTTTTGTGAGCGATGCACTCTGCCCTTATTGCCCAGGTGTTCTCAGATGTGTCTCCTGGCAGAAGCTGATCCTTGTCTTCACAGAGTGTTCATTACAGGCTCAACTGTTGCCACTTCCCTGGATTGACGGCAGGTTGTGAGAGCTGGGGCCATAAACCCTTACTCGTTAATTTACTAGCGTATCTATTTAACATCGCTGTATTAAAATGTATTCTACACCAACCCCATGTGGGGCACTGGAAGTACAGAAGTTAATGTGACAGACTTCTGCTGCTTATATTCTAGAGAGGGCATCAATAATAATCATGTGGATTGTTGTTGTTGTTGTTCCCCTAATGATGATTGCAAATTTTATCAGCGTGTTTTATCAGCTCTAAAGTGATAGCATGGATTGGCGTGACAGAATTTAGGTAGGGTGGCCAAATTCAGCTTCTCCAGAAAGAAACGTTTGCGCTAAGAGTGTCTAGGTTTGTAGATTGAAGGTGGAATTAAAATGGTAACAGTTTCCATTTTAGGCCTGGGTTGTCGACATTGTGTGTATTCTCTAGCACTTTCTAAGTAGTCAGTGTGAAAAACCTGAGATTAAAAAAAAAATCCTTTTTGTTTGTGTTACGAAGAGAGCACCAGTTGTGTTATCAGGCTTGGAACTGATGAAGTACCACATGCATTGAAAGAAGCAGAGTAATCATAGTGGGCTTTTAAAAAATATGATTTCATTTAATTGTACTATAGTAAGCCTAAAAATAATGATATAATTACAGAAAGGGGAAAAATGTCCTTCCTCAGGATTGATACTCGGAACCCAAAGTGTATTTATTGTTTCTTAGTGATAAACCTGGCGTCCTTAATTTTGCAGAAAGTCCATTAGCTAAAGGTAAGTGGACCTGCAGTATTTCAACACATAAGAGATAAAAATGTGCCTTCTGGAGTTTTAAGAGGATCACATAGATGTTCTACCATGCTGGATTTAAAACTCATGAAAGTCTCACTTATCAAGAATCAATACACAATAATTACTGTAATCCTACTGCATTCCTTAATAAATTAACCCTTCACTCGTGGGAAGCTAACGAGAATTAAGTATGGTTTGACTTCCAGAGAGTTGCATGTATTTTTATATTTCCAATTCATTACAAAAATAATTGTGGACTCTAATTTTGTTTAACTAGTGTGCTGTTTATAATTGCAAAATAGCTGTTAAACAATTGCTGCAAAGGCTCAACTATGTAAGGCATTAATGACTATTCAGCCTCTAGTAAGACACTTAATGTGGAAAGACGTGAGAGATTTATAATTAAAACAATCTTCTCAATGAACTGTTTGCTCAGAAGACAAACAGCTCGCCTTTACCTTGGCACTAGTAATCGACAATTAATTGACAGCATTGTTGACAGTACATTCGACTATGCTTCACCACCTATTAGAAAGAGGATTTACTTCCACAGTATTACCACGGTACTCGTGAGATGATTAACTATAACTCACTAGCAAAATAAAATATACGATGGACTACTCTATTCTTAGGAGTACGATTCGTGAGTGTTTATCGGTGTGGTGGAGAAGCCTGTATTGCTGCTAGTTTTGGTTATTCTCTTTATATTTCCACAAATGATGTCAGATGAACAGATGTACAAGCATAGAGTTCACATTAAAAAAAAAGATTTAATTGTTAAAATCATAGCACAGCTCTGGGAATTTTTTTCAAGACAATTCTTACCAAATGAAAGTAGTTTAATCATCACAAATGGAAGTGATCTAATGTGCTTGTTTACATAGAACTATAGTGGACTCCAAAGCATCAGACCTTATAGCTTTTTCTCCTCACAAGTTCAACTGAAGCTTCAAGTTTTCTGATACTGAGGCACATAAGTGTTTTCAGTGCGCTAGTTTTGTAACTAGCCACCACAGGGCTGATCCTGTGAGAACCAAGACGTAGGTGGGTGCTCTCTTCACCATTTCTACGACCTCCTTCCGCTCCAGGCCTCCTCCTCCATGCATCTGTCCCATTTTGGGGAAACCAATTCTGTATTTGAAGAGAAGGCAGGAGATGGAGACTTAATACTATCACTCAGCATCATGTCTGGCCCATGGCCAGTGGGATATAACTCTCTAAGCCTCCATTCTCTTAAACAGTAATATAGGTAAACTAATAATACCTATTCTGACTACCTCACAGCATTGTCCTGAAATCACAGATTTTTTTGTGAAGGTGCTATATGCGTAAGTAGTTGATGCTTCCCAAACTGGTTTTTAGTTCACATTAATGTAAAGAAGAGTCATTTTCCACTAGTGTTTGTATTTTAATTTTGATTGAAGGCTTAAAGCAAAGTTTTCACAGGCAATGCAGTAGAGTAAAACATCAGTGATTTGGGGTCTGACAGATTGATTTGATTATTGACTTCTTAATAACCTGAGTGTGTTCAAGTAGGTTACTGAATTCCCTAAGCCTCAGTTTTCTAATCTGCCAAATGGGGAAAAAAATCCCTACCTTGTGGAGATGATGAGATTAAATTAAAAAGAATGTGCAGAGTTATTGGCCTTCTGTAGGTACTCAGTAACTGCTAGTTATTACTAATGACAATGTTTAAGGAATTATAGAGCTTTTGTATATTCTATTTTTTCTTTGAAATTACACCTAGTAGGCATTGTTAACCTCTGCAGCTCTTGCTGTACCATTGATGAAAAGGAGGAAATAACTTCCTTTTGCTTTGGTGCATAAGAGACTGTAATCTGTTTGAGTACATGCTTGTATTTTATGGTTTTGCTGTACATTGTATCTTCTACTCCTCACATGGTAATAAAAGCCTATATTTTATCTACTTTGTATCTATGACATAGGTGTAGTTTTCTACTGCTGCTTGTTATAAAAAAAAATACAATGTAGGGACTTAAACAACACATGTGCAGTATCTCACAAATCTGTAGGCTGGAAGTCTGAGCATGGTGTAGCTGGGTTCTCTGCTCACCAGCATGACATGAAGGTATTGGCGAGAACTAGGAATATATTTAAGACTTAGAGTCTTTGTTCAAGCTCTCTGGTTGTTGGCAGAATTCAGTTCATTATGGCTGTAGGATGCAGGTCACTGATTTCTTGCAGGGTGGAAACCCGTGAGTGGGGTGGGGCAGTCTCAGCTTCTGGAGGCTGCCTGCCATCTTCCCTATGTGTCTCTCTCCACAACATGGCAGTATGTTCCTTCAAAATCAGTGGGAGAATTTCTCACTTCAGTCCTTAATCACAACACAAGTCAAGTGAAGTAGCAGTGTCATGAACTGTTGGGGTGGGGGGGGCGTGGTGCTGTATGGAATTCTGCTTCATGCAAGCTACCTTACTCATGGGGCCCTGAATGAAAGGAACAGAGACTGAATGCAATCCAGTGACAGGAAAGCAAAGGTAGTTAAAAATAGTCAGATAATAGGATGTTTGCCTTATGGTATAGACACTATAGTCGGTAGACCTGGGGTAAGAGAAATAAGGAACGACAGCAAGCAATACTAAGAACTAGAAATGGCATACCCTTTTCATTGTCTTTGACTTTGGTCTATAAGAGCCTTATCAAACATAGAGAAAGATGAAACATTACTGAATTATTCATTTACTATTTTAATATTCATGTAAATACTACTAATGGACAATTAATAAAGTGTTGTTTTGAAGCATCTTTTTTCTGACATTTTTAGTTTCCTGTAGCAATATTATCAGACAGGACAGGGGAAACAACATGGAGACACATCTGCTTATTTATTCTGCAGATAGACAGTCAGCAGGAGATAAAATAGGTCTGCCATGCCTTGACCACATAGGTGTAGTTTCAATCTTTTATACCTAATACTTAATAAATAATACAAATTCTTCCATTTGTGTTCTTAGGCCTTATTACATAAAACCCTCCCAGTGTCTTTTGCTGAAGGTGGATGTAGTCAGCCCACTCATTGTTCTATTCCTAATGCACTGACATTTTTTCCTTAAAATTCTATAATTTTTACAGTGTGGAAGCTAATTGCCGTGGTGACCATGGCCCGTGCACAGTTTAGTGTCACTGTTTTGCCGAAATCCAGCAGTACTCTTTGCTCATTCTATTCTGAAGGTGGCAGGAAATCTGTCATTCTGAGGTTTCCTCCTTCCTGTGTTTTATTTTCCTGCAAGCCCTGTGACCAGTTTCCATCCCTGTGAATCTAATTATTTAATTTTACTAACGGAATGCAGAGAATTTTCTTCCTCCAACACACAAGTTTCTCTTCTGAGAAATGCTGTCAACTAAGCACCTTTAAAACAAATTCCTTTACTTAATCATCTCAAGAAAATTTTGGAGTTGTTACTATTATCCTGGTTTTGAGATAAGAAAACCAGGGGCCAAAGAAAGTGAGGGATGCCCCTGAGGACACAAGCTGTAAGCAGTAACTTTTTCATGTTTACGTGTTCTGGTTGCAAGTCCAGTGCTTTCACAAATTATGCCATACTATTCTTTTATTTTGCCTGAAATAAGTATTGGTTCTGTTATTTGGAATTTCCTTTTATAGTTGCAGTTTTGTGATGAAATGAAAGTTTTCCAGGTTTATTTTACTGTGTAATTTTAGAATAAGTGATTTTATTTTAAAGATTTTATTTATTTATTTATCTTAAAGACTTTAATTATGTTTTATTTTATTATTTATTTATTTATTTTATTCTATTTTATTTAATTGAGAGAGACCATGAGAGAGAGAGTGGGGAGTCTGATGCAGGACTGGATCCTGGGACTTCAGGATCATGACCTGAGCCGAAGGCAGTGGCTTGACCAACCAAACCATCCAGGTGCCCCTAGAATAAGTGATTTTAAAACTGAGCATAGAATAACATGTAAACATAACTTACATACATAGGACCAGATGAAGCATGGATATATGTTCATTTCATATTAAAATTCTGTGTTAGTTGTATTTTCTAGGCAGACATTTAGTGAATTATTCTAATATATTTAAACATCAGTCCAGGTGGTGATATTTGGCCTTAAGTATACTGGCTTTTGTCAATGAATATGTGTTTTATTTTCTTTGACTATACTGAAAAAAATTAATTGTAGAAAATTTGGAATATCCAGGATAAGTTGATTTCTGTTTGGTTACAGGAGCTCTGGATACCTTTGGCTGTTCTCAGTAATACATATTAGGGATCTAGGGAGACTGTTCCTTCACAGAGAAGTTCACGGGATATAAGGTTAGGTCCAGCCTTTTTCATAGCAAACAGATGTCTCATATGGGCACTCTACAATACCATACTTGTTTGACCTTGTCACCCTTCTTTTGGAGAAAATGAATTTGACTGATGATTTTATTTGTAATAATCATTAAGAGAAATGACTAGGAAGGAGAAGAAAAACTCCTTTCCTGGGCCATCGTCTCAGGCATTTTTTGATATTTTTTTAATAATTTTTTTTATTTTTTATAAACATATAAAGTATTTTTATCCCCAGGGGTACATGTCTGTGAATCGCCAGGTTTACACACTTCACAGCACTAACCATAGCACATACCCTCCTCAATGTCCATTACCCCACCCCCCTTTCCCGACCCTCCTCCCCCCAGCAACCCTCAGTTTGTTTTGTGAGATTAAGAGTCACTTATGGTTTGTCTCCCTCCCAATCCCATCTTGTTTCTTTTCTTCTTTTTCTGCCCCCCTAGTCCCCCATGTTGCATCTCCACTTCCTCATATCAGGGATATCATATGATAGTTGTCTTTCTCTGATTGACTTATTTCACTAAGCATGAT
>PISX010038003.1:0-10558 GCA_004024625.1 Mellivora capensis
GTGTAGTTAAGTTATCATAAAAGAAAAGATGTGGTCCATAGCTGGAAGTACTTAAAAGCCTCCTGTAATATTATTTATAGATTATCAATCAACTGAAAAATAATGTGGTAAGTATTAGGTGATAAGCTATAGGATCCATGCAATAATAGACAGTCAATTACTCTTGTTAGACAAGCCTACATACTAAGAATTTAAATACAATGATAAAAATAGAGGAGGAAAACACCGATGATAAAGCAGACTTCACAAAGAGTAAAACATGGTGCTAAAATACCAAGAAGTGCAGTATTTTCATTCTCATCCCTTACAGCAAAATGACATAATACACAATCTGTAAGGATAAGCATAATTACACATCAAGACAGCTTACAATATAAATAAAAGATAAATGAAAAGAATACATAAAAATAAAAAATAAAAAAATTAATAGAATGCTCAAATATTAATTATCTTTCCATTTTGAAGATGTGGATCCAAACTTTCTGGAAAAATAAAATTTATGCAAACACTTCACATATTCATATATATATTCAACTACTAGAAACTAAGTAGGAACTCTGTAATCATAGTCCTTTAAGTCTTTTACCATCTATAAATTATAATCTTGTTAGAAAAGTAAAAGACTATCTGGTACTATTTTGAAATGGGAAAGAACACTAAAATATATATTTAGCTACAATCACAGACTGAGATGTGTTTCTAAGCTTCCAAACTTTTTTTAAGTTAGGAACAATCATTTGAATCTTGAAAGGTCAAAATGAATATACTATTACCTTGAGATTAAGTAGATTTGCTTCAGTGTTTAAAGTTCATGCTGGTTTGCCTATTTAACTTTAATTTTGTATAAAAGGTTTTTGACTACTGCTAATGGGTAGATCATATGAAATTTATTTAAAAACCCATGCCACTATCTATGGACATTAACCTGTAAATATTAAGAGTTACAGGGTTATCCTTATTTTTAATGATTTAATGCAATCCACTTTAATCTTCTGAGGCAGCAACTCTAAATCCCTCAAGAAAACATCATTTATCTTGATTATAAATTACAAAATCACTGCATTCAATTTTCTTCATTCCTATCTATAGACTTCTTTTTTTTTTTAACTTAAACTTCTTTACTCCTTTATTTGCTCATCTTCCTACCCACTTCTATAGGATTCTCTTCAAGAGGAGGATATTTCTAATACATTCTTTCTAAATATATCCTGTTCCAGAGATGACTACTTCTGACATCTACTGGAAAGGCCTCACACAAATGTTTTGATTAAAATGATACAGATGAATATATAAAGGCACACATATATATCTATCTATAACCATGCATACACTTGCCTTTTAAAAGATGTATACATATCAAAATACTGTAACCCAGATTTCCATTGTTTCCTGTTATGTTTACCTTACAATCAAATTCATAAAAAAAAGAGTATTCCAACGTGTTATAAACCTTTACTATAACTCCTAATTGTAGGAAAAAATATTTCTGACTTGAATGAAACAGGTCTGGGGCCTTTCTGTGGTAACTCAATGAGACAAAACTGTAGTTTATGTTGAATGATAGAGGATTTTCTCTAACACAAAATTAAAATTATCAAAGTAAAATGAAAATGTATTAAGTTTGAATATTATAAAATCACAGGTATAAACAACTCTTGCCAAAAATGGCAATTCAATATGGTTTAGTAATATAAACTTTTTAAGCATTTAGACATCATATTTCATAGAGGTTAATATCCAAAACACATAAAGAACTCCTACAACTCAACAGCAAAAACCAATCTGATTAAAAAGTGGGCAGAAAATCTGAACAGACTTTTTTTTTTGTTTTCAAAGATGACATATAAATGACCAACGGGTACTTAAAAAGATGCCTGACATTACTAATCAGGGAAATGCATATTAAAACCACAATGAGATATGATTTCACGCATCTCAAAATGGTTATTATCAAAAGGACAAGAAAAAACGTGTTGACAAGTATGTCAAGAAAAGCGATCCTTCATACACTGTTGGTCGGAGTGTAAATTGTTGCATCCACTATGGCAAACAGTATGGAAGTTCCTAAAAAACATAAAAACAGAACTACCATATGATCCAGTAATGCTACTTCTGGGTATTTATCCAAAGAAAATGAAAACACTAATTGAAAATGCTATCTGCACCCCCATGTTCATTGAAGTGTTATTTGCAGTAACTAAGATGTGGAAGCAACATAAGTGCCCACTTACAGATAAAGAAAATGTGATATGTGTGTATAAAATATTATTCTGCCATGAAACAGAATGAAACCTTTCCATTTGTGACAACACGGAGGGACCCTGAGGGCCCTGTGCTAAATGAAATAAGTCAAACAGAGAAAAATAAATACTGTAATATACCACACATATGTGCCATCTAAAAATTAAAACAACCAAAGTTATATGTACAGAGTATAGACTGGTTGTTGCCAGAGGTGGGGGAGGGACAGACGAAGGGAAGTCAAAAAGTACAATATGCCTGTTATAAAAGCACTAGGTGTTATACGCAACTAATGAATCATTGAACACTGCAACAAGAACTTAGTTTGTACTATATGTTGGCTAGCTGAATATGATTAAAAATAAAAAAGTATATATAGCTTTCTGAACTTCAGAAATCCAGGGGTCATGAACTTATATTTTTAATACAGCCCTCAGGTTACTCTTATGCATACTAATATTAGAAAATTCTAATACAGTGGTATCTTCACTTTGAAGTCTGATGGATTAAAAAAATAAGTCATAGGCCTATAATGTAGAACATGGTGACTGTAGGTAATAACACTGTATTGTCTATTTGTAAGTTCCTAAGACAGAAGATCTTAAAAGTTTTTATCACAATAAAAATTAACTATGTGTTCCGGTGGATTTTAAATCAACTTACTGTGGTGATCATTTTGCAGTTTATACAAATATTGAGTCATTATGTCATACATTCCCAAATTAATTTAATGTTAATCAATTATACCTCAAAAATTTTTTTAAAACAATACAGGCATACAGGGCCAATGAATTAAGTTCTAGTCAATTTTTCTCATTTCTTTTTTTTAAGATTTTATTTATTTTTCAGAAAGAGAGAGAGGGAGTGCACAAGCAGGGTGAGCAGCAGGCAGAGGGAGAAGCAGGCTCCCTACTGAGCAAGGAGCCCAATGAGGGGCTCAATCCCAGGACCCTGAGATCTTGACCTGAGGCAAAGATAGACACATAACTGACTGAGTCACCCAGGTGTCCCCCAATTTCTTATAGTAATCTATCATCTAGGTCCAAACTTCCTATTTTCTCAAGTACAGTAAGTATTCAGAGGTCTCTGAAGACCACCAGAAATAAGAGGGAATGGGCATTGCCTAGTGCTAAAGCCCACAGTGATGGAGACCATAAATTGTGTTAAACTTCTATATCAGAAGTAGACAGCTTGATACTGTTGGACAAGTTACTTTGCTTCCTTATATATCTATTCATTTACTTAAAAGAAATAAACAGATCTTACCCACACAAGCTTTTCCCTGACGACTTCATCCCCAGAGCTCTACATACTAATACTGATTTTATTATACCCTCTCTATATCCTCCACTGAACTTGCTACTCTCCTTGCCTTAACTAGAGCATATATGCCATCATGATCTCAGGATGATTTATCTCTAGGTTAGAAAAGGATCATTCTACACCCTCTTCTTATTTCAGTCAGGTCATACTACTTATCTAAAGACAGGTTTTAAAATTTTCTTTCACTTATATATTATAAAAACTCATAAGAGGTCTAATACATTTAATTTTATAGTTAGGTATGGTGAATTTTTAGGAATGAATCATTTTTAAAAGATTTTATGTGTTAATTTGACAGAGAGCAAGAGTGATAGTGAGAGCAGGAACACAAGCAGGGGGAGTGGGAGAGGGAGAAGCAGGCCTCCTGTGGAGCAGGGAGCCAGATACAGGGCTCAATCCCAGGACCCTGGGATCATGACCAGAGCCCAAGGCAGACGCTTAAAGATTGAGCCACCCAGGCGCCCATAGGAACTAATCATTCTTCTCAATCTCTATGGGAGAAGTTTATTTCCTTGCCTCTTTGATATCAGGCTTGGTCATGTGATGTCCTATTGACAGTGGAATATAAACAACCTTTCAGTGTCTTGCATGGTTTGGCTGGGTTCCTTGTAGTTCTCATCTGTTTTTGGCAAAAGCACTGCCCAAATACCTCTTATTTTCAGAAAGTGGAGTCCCACGGAACAGAAATGAATACGCACAGCCTGAGAAAGTGATGTTTTTTATTCTAAACCACAGAGATTATTGGTTATTGTCATGTAGCATTATTGCAACAAGAGCTGACAAACACATGAAGAAAATTAAAGACCACAGAATATCATTTAAGATTATACAGCTGAAAAAAGACCAAGCTGGAATATAAATCCAGGGATATTTTACCTCTAAAGCCCAGCAATTACTCTCTAGTCTATATAATCCTCTATATATGAAAATATCCTTAGCTTAGGATAGACTCTGGGTAACTATTTAAAAAGGAAGACAAACATAAATGAGTGAAATTACCATCACCTCCAAAAAAAGCTAACATTTGCTTTACAGTACCATCAACTCTCAATGTTCTACACCAAAACTACTAAACATTTTATGTTAAAATATTTGTACAGATTTGTGTATATACACAAGATACTTTCCCTATTGTCTCAGTCATTTCATATTCAAAAGAGCTTGCTTTCTACGAGCACAGCCAGACAAGTAAGTGTTAGGTAGACTAGAGCAATGCTATGATAAGAAGGATGCAAGTCATTTATGGATCATGTACTTACCATAATCCAAACATTTATGATAGAGTTAATTATGCCAATTGGATTCTTGAATTCCTCACACATTACTTCAGTTTCCACCTGCAGATGTACGCTGTCACATTTATTTCTTGTCTCTTATCAAGTTATTTTTAAGAAGGCAAAATGTTACCTCTTTTCTTCCCAGTAACTAATTTTTTCCCCTGAATCTAAAGATTAGATAGGTTTAACTTTTTAAGATACAGGATAATTAAAGATTTAAAAAGTTATTAGCACAGTGCTTTCAGTATTATGTTTTAATGTTTTGTTAAATTTTAATTTTGAGAAGACTCAACTATCACAGACATAAAATACAGTAGGTTATTAGTACAATCAATTTACCTATCAACACACTCAGCAGGTAAAGCTAAGATAACAATAAAAAAAAACAATTAAAGATCACAGAATCTACAGGAAAAACAAGAATTATTTTCTTCAGCTTAGTGCTAACTTCCTAAATTTTGCTAGAATAAAATGGCTGAAGGAGCCTAAACCATAATGAGATGTTATATGCACACTTGATGAGTAAACTTAAGAATCCTATGTGCTTTTGTATAAGTAATCAGCAGAATGTACATGATTTTGCTTTGAGCGTCAGAGTTTAAGTCTTAAGGTCAACCAATATTTTTTTCACTTAGTCCTTGAGAAAACTGATTTTGGGAGTTTCAAAGATGGCAGGGAAGTAGGAGGAGGCGCCCTTTCAACCTGTACCCTAAAGTGAGCTGATAACCTACCAAAGAACTCTGATCACCCATGAAATCAGCCTGAGATCAGAATTATACAAGTCTGGATCTCTACGGGGGCAGAAGACGCCAGTAGGGCAGGTAACAGGAGTGGGAACATCAGACTGGTATCAGAAGATAAACAAAAGGGGGAGGGAGCCACCAGAGGTGACTCATTGGAAAGTAATACCCCAATACGAGAGTGCCCTGCATCTGGGGACCAGGATCAACTTGGAGTCTGGTTGAAAGCACTCAAAAAGAGCAAAGGATTGCGGGGGGAAATTGTGGGAATCGGGGTGGTTAGGGACAGGGGCTTAAGTCCCCGGACCCAGACAGCCATCCCTGGCACTGAGCCAGAGAGAGTGCGGCGGAGAAACCAGGTCTTGGTCCTTGAGCCTCCAGTGGCCTGAGAGCACATGGGGTCCCGTGAAGGGCTGGGAGCATCTCCAGCCGCCAGAAACACAGCCTTTTTGCACTCTTCCACAAGAGTGCCCTTCCATGCTATCAGAGCCTGACACGAGTGCCCCACACCCTCCCCTGAG
This sequence comes from Mellivora capensis, assembly GCA_004024625.1. Lineage (NCBI taxonomy): Eukaryota > Metazoa > Chordata > Mammalia > Carnivora > Mustelidae > Mellivora > Mellivora capensis. Next base: position 6,103 of record PISX010038003.1, read on the forward strand.
AGAGGTGCGCACAGGCACCAGCCCAACACTCTCGGTCCTGGAAAGACCAGGCACTCCCGGCCCGGGCCACCGGGAAAATCTCAGCCTGAGATCACTGCTTGGAACCTCTCTGCTGGTCTGGAGCTGCCCAGACAACCACCGATGTCCTGGTTTTGGGTACAAGCAGGAGTTCCTGTGTCCCCAGGGACCTTGACTCAGAACATGCTATGCCAGCAGCCAAGGGGGAACTTATGTGCTCTGCAGCACCCACAGGGGAACAGACTGAGGCTTCTTTCTGAGAGGGAGGTCGGGGTGCAGTTTGCTTCCCTCTAAACCTCCAAAAACCATCAAAAGCTGTCAAGGCGAGAGAAAAAGCAAACAAACAAACATGAACAAACAAACATAAAAACCTCCAGAGAACAAAAGCCTGAAAAACCGGTTTCCTCAGAGCCCACCCCCTTGAGAGGGGCAGGAGGTCTTAACTCAGGAAACACTGCCTGAAAACCCACATGGCAGGCCCCTCCCCCAGAAAGTGAATGGGAAAAAGAAAAGAAAAAAAAAGGTGATAAGAGAACCACCACCACTTCATAGATACAACTTTAATTTTTAATTCGTTCCCACTATTCTGGTTCATTTTTTAAAAAGATTTTATTTATTTGATAGAGATCACAAGTAGGCAGAGAGACAGGCAGAGAGAGAGAGTAAGGGAAGCAGGCTCCCTGCTGAACAGAGAACCCGATGCGGTGCTCGATCCCAGGACGCTGAGATCATGACAGGAACCAAAGGCAGAGGCTTTAACCCACTGAGCCACCCAGGCACCCTTGTTCATTATTTTTTTTTATATAGATAATTTTTTAACCTATTTACCATCACAGTGAGATGTCCAGTACATCAAATTCCATAATAACCTTTTAACCTGAACTTTTGATACATATACCCATGTTTTTCTTTTGCTTTTCTATTTTTAATTTTTTTTAAAATTTTAGTTTACTTTAGTTTATTCTTTTTTGTATTTTTATTTTTTAATATTCATGTAGAGTTAAACTTCAAGGTAATCCCCTTTCCCCAATCAATGCTCCCCTATAGGTAAACCAATTTTTAATACCCTCTTTATCTTAGGAAAGATGAGTCCTTTAACAAAGATATCAAGATACATACAGGAAGAATCAAAATAACCTTCCTTACCCACACTGAGAATTTATAACCACTCTTCTATCTTTTTCTTCCACCAGTGTTTCTGTGTATTTGTGTTTGTCCTGGTAGTATATAAATCTTATACATGGGGTTCTTTTTGATGAGGTTTTTTTTTTTTTGCTTATATATATATATTTTTTTCTCTTATCATATACTTTTATCAGTCTTTTTGTTTCTCTCTTATTGTTTGTATACTTCATAAATCTTACCTTGGAGCCCATTTGGGCTGAGCCTTCTCTTTTATCTTCCCATTTTTTCCTGTCTCTCTCTCTCTCTAGTTTTTTTCTTTTTCTTTTCTTTTTTCTCTCGTTTGGATGAGGACTCCTGATTGCTCAGAAGCATTCCAGGGTGCACCTTGACTGCACCAGGGTCGATACATCCAGTTACATCCATTCGGCCATCACTCACCAAAATGACTAGGAGGAGGAATGCCCAAAAGAAGAAAAATTCAGAGGATGGGCCTTCTGCAACAGAGCTAATGGCTATCAACATAGACAATATGTTGGAAAGGGAATTCAGGCTAACAATTATCCAGGCAATAGCTAGGTTGGAGAAAGCGATGGATGACCAAATGGAATTGATTAGGGCAGAACTGAAAGCCACCAGGGATGATGTTCCCAATGTTAGGGCAGAACTGAAAGCCACCAGGGATGATGTTCACAATGCTCTCAATGAGTTCCAATCTAATCTAAATTCCCTAAAAGCTAGGGTAACTGAGACAGAAGATAGAATTAGTGATCTGGAGGACAAAGAAAGAGAGAGAAAGGATCAGGAGGAAGCCAGGAACAAACAGCTTAGAAACCACGAAAACAGAATCAGGGAAATAAATGATGCCATGAAAGTTCCAAGGTCAGAATTATTGGAATCCCTGAAGGAGAGGAGAAAGAAAGAAGTCTAGAAGATAGTGGAACAAGTTCTCCATGAAAATTTTCCCAATTTTGTGAATGGAACCAGGGTTCATGTATTAGAGGCAGAAAGGTCTCCCCCAAAGATTATAGATTCTGGAAAGTCCTCGAGACACCTGATAGTAAGAATGAGGAATTATAATTGTAGAGAGACTCTCTTGAAGGCAGCTAGGACAAAGCAGCTCCTTACGTACAGAGGAAAGCCCATCAGAATAACGTCAGACCTGTCCACAGCAACCTGGCAAGCCAGAAAGGGCTGGCAAGATATATACAGGGCACTAAATGAGAAGAAGATGCAACCAAGAATACTTAACCCAGCAAGACTGACATTCAAAATGGATGGAGAGATAAAGTTTCCAAGACCAGCAAGGCTTAAAAGAGTATGCAACCACCAAGCTGACACTGCAGGAAATGTTTAAGGGGGTTCTATAAAAGAGGAAAAATCCTGAGAATATCCTTGAACAGAAATATAGAGAAAATCTACAGAAAGAAAGACTTCAAAGGTAACACGATGTCAATAAAAACGTATCTATCAATAATCACTCTCAATGTGAATGGCCTAAATGTGCTCATAAAATGACACAGGGTTGCAGATTGGAAGAAATGACAGGAACCATCCATATGTTGTCTACAAGAGACCCATTTTGAACCTAAGGATATACACAGACTGAAAGTGAAGGGATGGAGAAGCATCTTTCAGGCCAATGGGCCTCAAAAGAAGGCCGGGGTAGCAATTCTCATATCAGATAATTAGATTTTAAACTAAAGACTGTAGTCATAGATACAGAAGGACACTACATCATTCTTAAAGGGACTATCCACCAAGATGATCTAACAATAGTAAATACCTATGCCCCCAATATGGGAGCACCCAATTACATAAGAAAACTATTAATCAAGAGAAAGAGTCATATTGATCTGAATACACTAATAGTAGGAGATCCTAACATGCCTCTCTCAGTAATAGACAGATCATCCAAGCAGAAAATCAATAAAGAAACAAGAGCATTGAATGATACATTGGCCAGATGGACCCCATAGATATATACAGAACATTCCACCCTAAAACAACAGAATACTCATTCTTTTCAAGTGCACATGGAACCTTTTCCAGAATAGACCACAAACTGGGTCACAAATCAGGACTCAACCAATACCAAAAGACTGAGATTATTCCCTGCATATTCTCAGATCACAATACTTTGAAACTGGAGCTCAATCACAAGGAAAAGTTTGGAAGGAACTCAAACACCTGGAACTAAAGAGCACCTTGCTTAAGAATGCTTGGATCAAATAGGAGATCAAAGAAGAACTTAAACAATTCATGGAAACCAATGAGAATGAAGACACTTTGGTCCAAAACCTATGGGATACAGCAAAGGCGGTCCTAAGGGGGAAATACATAGCCATCCAAGCCTCCCTCAATAAAACTGAAAAATCCAGAATACACCAGCTGTCTCTACACCTTGAAGAACTGGAGTATCAAAAACAAATTAAACCAACTCCACAGACAAGAAGGGAAATAATCAAGATTAGAGCAGAGATCAATGAGGTAGAAAGTAGAGATACATTAGAACGTATCAATGAAACTAGAAGGTGCTCTTTGAAAGAATCAACAAGATCAATAAATCACTGGCCACACTAATCCAAAAGAAAATAGAGAAAGCCCAAATTAATAAAATTATGAATGAAAAGGGAGAGATCACAACTAACACCAAGGAAGTAGAAACAATCATCAGAAGTTATTATCAACAGTTATATGCCAATAAGTTAAGCAACCTAGATGAAATGGATGCATTCCTGGAAAACTATAAACTCCCAAAATTGAACCAGGAAGAAATTGACAAGCTGAACAGACCGATATCTAGTAACGAGATTGAAGCAGTGATCAAAAACCTCCCAAAAAGCAAGAGCCCAGGACCTGATGGATTCCCTGGGGAATTCTACCAAACTTTCAAGGAAGAAATAACACCTATTCTCCTGAAGCTGTTTCAAAAAACTGAAGCAGAAGGAAAACTTCCAGACTCTTTTTATGAAGCCAGCATTACCCTGATTCCCAAACCAGGCAAAGACCACACCAAAACGGAGAATTTCAGACCAATATCATTGATGAATATGGATGCTAAGATTCTCAACAAGATGCTAGCAAACAGGATCCAAACAGCACATTAAAAAGATTATCCACCATGACCAGGTGGGATTCATCCCTGGGTTACAAGGATGGCTCAACATTCCCAAATCAATCAATGTAATAGAACAAGTCAATAAGAGAAGAGAGAAGAACCACATGGTCCTCTCAATTGATGCAGAAAAAGCATTTGACAAAATCCACCATCCGTTCCTAATTAAAATGCTTCAAATTATAGGGATAGAGGGAA
>PISX010038004.1:0-10558 GCA_004024625.1 Mellivora capensis
GTATAGAGATCTCATGAGATTTGGACTAAGATTTCATGAGATTTGGCTAGAAATCACACCAGATATGCCTGAGAAATCATGAGATTTGGATTGAGATCTGGAGAGATTTGGATGAGATTTCATGAGATTTGGACGAGCTCTATCAAGATTTGGACAGAGATTGGCGAGATTTGGATGACATCTCAAGAGATTTGGTGAGAAATCTCATGAGATGTGCCTGAGATCTCACGAGATTTGGACTGAGATCTCACGAGATTTGGAGTGAGTTCTCATGAGATTTGGACAGAGATCTCACAAGATTTGTATAGAGATCTCATGAAATTTGGACTGAAATCTCACAAGATTTGGATGGAGAATTCATGAGATTTGGGTAGAAATTTCATGAGATATGCCCGGGAAATCTCAGGAGATTTGGATGGAAATCTTGTGAGTTGTGCTGGAGCTCTCATGAGATTTGGACTGAGATCTCACAAGGTTTGGTACTTACCTACCTGAGGGGCACAAAGCAGGCTCTGCTAGGGAGTGCCAGTTCCATCCAAGGTCTTGAGAGTTTTGGCCAGATACCTTATGAGTTTTGACCCTAGACTTTGCTGGCTGGCCTGAGGTCTCATGGGACTTGAATGACATCTCACGAGATTTGGACTGAGATTACATGAGATCTGCCCCAAGATCACATGTGATCTGGCAAAGCCAGGAGCTGTCTTCTTCCTGAAGTTGGCGAATCTCACACAGTCTGTCCTGAAAGGTGGAATACCTGGGATGGTACCCAGGGAGTCTTCCGGTGTATTCAGATGCACCTGCTTTCAGGCTCCTTGAGTCTTCCTGTAACAAAAACTCTCTCATGGGGTGCCTGGGTGGCTCAGTGGGTTAAGCTTCTGCCTTTGGCTTGGCTTGTGATCTTGGGGTCCTGGGATCAAGCCCCATATCGGGCTCCCTTCTCAGCAGAGAGCCTGCTTCCCCTTCTCTGCCTGCCTCTCTGCCTACGTGTGATCTCTGTCAAATAAAAAAAAAAACCCTCCCATGTCTCACCGTTCCTAATCTAATGTCAGTAAGGTTCCTCAAACTCATTCAATCTTATTTCAGTGCTTCGTTTGGACCCCAACATCAGAATGGCATCCTTGGGCTTTGTGGAATGCCAGAGGTACCCAGTTCCTCTGGATGGGAATGTCCATGTGCTAGCAATTATGCTGCCCAGGCATCTTTTCCCATTCTTTATGGTGTCTTTTGGTTTTGTCAACCATTTCCTTTGCTGTGCAAAAGCTTTTTATCTTGATGAAGTCCTAATTGTTCATTTTGGGTTTTGTTTCCCTTGCCTTTGGATACATGTCTAGCAAGAATTTGTCAAACAGATTGCTGCCTGTGTTCTCCCTTAGGATTGTGGAAAGATACTCAACATCACTCACATCAGGGAAATACAAATTGAAACCACAATGAGATACCACTGCACACTAATCAGAATGGCTAAAATGAACAACTATGTAAATAACAGATGCTGGTGAGGATGTGGAGAAAAGGGAGCCATCTTGCAGTCTTGGTAAGAATGAAAACTGGTGTGGCCCACTGGAAAATTGGATGGCAGTTCCTCAAAACATTACCAATAGAGCTACCTACGACCTATTGATGGCATGCCTAGGTGTTTATCCAAAGTATGCATGCATACTGATTTGAAAGGGCGCATGCACCCCAATGTTTATGGCAGCAATGTATACAATCCCCAAACCAATTCCCTATTCCCAATTTTATTGTAGATTTTTTGGCCTGCCTTGTACCATTTCCATCCCTTTGCTGATTTTTTAAATTTAGAGTTGGTTTACCTATGGGGGCCTGGGAGATTTTACCCACATAGCCAGTACCCAAGGACTGGTTGTGAGTTCCTGCTTCAGTCCTGTGGTATGTGAGATCATCCATGTCTGATATCCCAAAGGAAAGGTGGCCATGCTCTCCTTAAGCTTGAGATGCCCTCCTTCTGAAGAACCAAACTGTCACCAATAAGCTGTGTGCCAAAGGGCCTAGTGAGCTCAGGAAGTGCCCTTTCAAAACATATTGCATCATGGCCTGCATCCGAAACCTCGAGCATCAGCTGGACGTCCCAACCTTCTATACCTGAATCACTGCAGCCTCTATACATTCATGGAGAGGGGCAATTGAAAGAAGCTAACACCAGATTTCCCTCTTTTCTTTTTTTATTAACATACAATGTATTTTAAAAGAAGAAAACATATAATATATTATTTGTTTCAGGGGTACAGTTCTGTTATTTATCAGTCTTACAGAATTAACAGCACTTCCCATAGCACATACCCTCCCCAAAGTCCAAAACCCACCCACCCCACCCATTCCACCCCCTCCTCTCCAGACACCCTGAGTTTGTTTCCTGAGATTAAGAGACATTTATGGTTTGTCTCCTCTGGTTTCATCTTGTTTCATTTTTACCTTCCTTCCCCTGTAATCCTCTGTCTTGTTTCTCAAATTCCTCATATCGGTGAGATCATATGATCATTATCTTTCTCTGATTGACTCATTTTGCTTAGCACAATACCTTCTAGTTCAACGTCATTGCAAATGGCAAGATTTCTTTTTTATAGCTGCATAATATTCCATTGTATTTATATACCACATCTTCTTTATCCATTCTTCTGTTGATGGACAGTTAGGCTCTTTCCGTAGTTTGGCTATTGTACACATTGCTGCTATAAACATTTGGGTGCATGTGCACCTTTGGATCACTACATTTGTATCTTTAGGGTAAATACCCAATAGTGCAATTGCTGGGTAATAGGGTAGCTCTATTTTCAACTTTTTGAGGAATATTGTTTTCCAGAGTGGCTTCACCAACTTGCATTCCCAACAGTGTAGGAGGGTTCCCCTTTCTCTGAACACTTGTTGTTTCCTGCTTGGTTAATTTTAGCCATTCTGACTGGTGTGAGGCGGTATCTCACTGTGGTTTTGATTTGTATTTCCCTGATGCCGAGTGATGTTGAGCACTTTTTCCTGTGTCTGTTGGCCATTTGGATGTCTTCTTTGCAGAAATGACTGTTCATGTCTTCTGCCCATTTCTTGATTGGATTATTTGTTCTTTGGCTGTTGAGTTTGATAAGTTCTTTCTAGATTTTGGATACTAGCACTTTATCTAGTATGTCATTTGCAAATATCTTCTCCCATTCTGTCAGTTGTCTTTTGGTTTTGTTGACTGTTCCATTTCTTGTGCAAAAGCTTTTTATCTTGAAGTCCCAATAGCTCATTTTTGCCCTTATTTTCGTTGCCTTTCATGATGTTTCTAGGAAGAAGTTGCTGTGGCTGATGTCAAAGATGTTGCTGCCTGTGTTCCCCTCAAGGATTTTTATGGGTTCCTATCTCACATTGAGGTCTTTAATCCATTTTGAGTCTATTTTTGTGTGTGACGTAAGGAGATGGTCCAGCTTCATTCTTCTGTATGTGGCTGTCCAATTTTCCCAACACCATTTGTTGAAGAGACTGTCTCTTTTCCATTGAACATTCTTTCCTGCTTTGTTGAAGATTAGTTGACCATAGTTGAAGGTCCATTTCTGGGCTCTCTATTTTGTTCTATTGCTCTGTGGGTCTGTTTTCATGCCTGTACCATACTGTCTTGATGATTATAGCTTTGTAATAGAGCTTGAAGTCTGGAATTGTGATGCCACCAACTTTGTCTTTCTTTTTCGACATTCCTGTCACTATTTGGGGTCTTTTCTGTTTTCATATAAATTTTAGGATTATTCGTACTATTTCTTTGAAAAAAAATTTGATGGTATTTTGATAGGGATTGTATTGAATGTGTAGATTGCTCTAGGTAGCATAAACATTTTCACAATATTTATTCTTCCAATCCATGAGCATGGAACGTTTTTCCGTTTCTGTCTTCTTCAATTTCTTTCATGAGTACTTTATAGTTTTTTTGAGCACATATTTGTTGCCTCTTTGGTTAGATTTTTTCCTAGGTATCTTATGGTTTTGGGTGCAATTGTAAATGGGATTGACTCCTTAATTTCTCTTTCTTCTGTCTTGTTGGTGTATAGAAATTCAACTGATTTCTGTGCATTGATTTTATATCCTGATACTTCACTGAATTCCTGTATGAATTCTAGCAGTTTTGGAGTGGAATCTTTTCAGTTTTCCACATAAAGTATCATATCATCTGCAAAGAGTGAGAGTTTGACTTCTTCTTTGCTGATCTGGATGGCTTTTGTTTCTTTTTGTTGTCTTATTGCTGAGGCTAGGACTTCTAGTACTATGTTGAATAGCAGTGGTGATAATGGACATCCCTGCCATGTTCCTGACCTTAGGGGAAAAACTCTCAGATTTTCCCAAGTCAGAATGATATTTGCTGTGGGTTTGTTATAGATAGCTTTGATCATATTGAGGTATGTACCCTCTAACCCTACACTGTGAGGTGTTTTGATCAAGAAAAATGCAGTACCTTGTCAAATGCTTTTTCAGCATCTATTGAGAGTATCATATGGTTCTTGTTCTTTCTTTTATTAATGTATTGTATCACATTGATTGGTTTGCAGATGCTGAACCAAACTTGCAGTTCAGGAATGACTTCCACTTGGTCATGGTGAATAATCCTTTTAGTGTACTGTTGGTTCCTATTGGCTAGTATTTTGGTGAGAATTTTTGCATCCATGTTCATCAGAGATATTGGTCTGTAATTCTCCCTTTTGATTGTGTCTTTGTCTGGTTTGGGGGTCAAAGTAATGCTGGCCTCGTAAAATGAGTTTGGAAGTTTTTCTTCCATTTCTATTTTTTGGAACATTTTCAGGAGAATAGGTATCAATTCTGCTTTAAATGTTTGGTAGAATTCCCCTGGGAAGCCGTCTGGCCTTCAGCTCTTGTTTGTTGGGAGATTTTTGATTACTGCTTCACTCTCCTTACTGGTTATTCATCTGTTCAGATTTTCTGTTTCTTCCTGGTTCAGTTTTGGTAGTTTATACATCTCTGGGAATGCATCCATTTCTTTCAGATTGTCAAATTTGCTGGCATATAGTTGTTTTTTTTTAAAAAGATTTTATTTATTTATTTGTCAGAGAGAGAGAGGGAGAGAGAGTGAGCGAGCACAGGCAGACAGAGTGGCAAGCAGAGGCAGAGGGAGAAGCAGGCTCCCCTCCGAGCTAGAAGCCCAATGTGGGACTCAATCCCAGGCCACTGGGATCATGATCCAAACCGAAGGCAGATGCCCAACCAACTGAGCCACCCAGGTGTCCCGGCATATAGTTGTTCTTAATATGCTCTTGTAATTGCTTGTATTTCTTTGGTGTTGGTTGTGATCTCTCCTCTTTCATTCATAATTTTATTAATTTGGGTCCTTTCTCTTTTTTTTTTGATAAGTCTGGCCAGGGGTTTTTCAATCTTATTAATTCTTTCAAAGAAGAGGTTCCTAGTTTTGTTATCTGTTCTACTGTTCTTTTGGTTTCTATTTCATTGTTTTCTGCTCTGAACTTTATGATGTCTCTTCTCCTGCTGGGTTTAGGCTTTATTTGCTGTTCTTTCTCCAGCTCCTTTAGATGTAGAGTTAGGTTCTTGTTTCTTGAGAAAGGCTTCTATTGCTGTATGCTTTCCTCTTAGGACCTCCTTTGCTGCATCCCAGAGATTTTGAACATTTGTGTTTTCATTTTCATTTGTTTCCATGAAATTTTTCAATTCTTCTTTAATTTCCTGGTTGACGCATTCATTCTTTAGTAGGATGCTCTTTAGCCTCCATGTTTTTTAGTTCTTTCCAACTTTCCTCTTGTGGTTGAGTTCTAGATTCAAAGCATTGTGGTCTGAAAATATGCAGGGAATGATCCCAATCTTTTGGTATTAGTTGATACCTGATTTGTGACCCAGGATGTGATCTATTCTGGGGAATGTTCCATGAGCACTAGAGAAAAATGTGTATTCTGTTAATTTGGGATGGAATGTTCTGAATGTACCTGTGATGTTCATCTCATCCAGTGTGTCCTTTAAAGCTTTTATTTCCTTGTTGATCTTTTGCTTAGATGATCTGTCCATTTCAGTAATGGGAGTGTTAATGTTCCCTCTATTCTTATATTATTGTCGATGTGTTTTTTTGATTTTGTTATTAATTGGTTTATATAATTGGCTGCTCCCATGTTAGAGGCATAACTATTTAAAATTATTAGATCTTCTTGTTGGATCACCCTTTAAGTATTATATAGTGTCCTTCCTCATCTCTTATTATAGTCTTTGGCTTAAAATCTAATTTGTCTGATATAAGGATTGTCACCCCAGCTTTCTATTGATGTCCATTAGCATGGTAAATTGTTTTTCACCCCCTCACTTTAAATCTGGAGGTGTCTTTGGGTCTAAAATGACTCTCTTGCAGACATCATATTGATGGGTCTTTTTTTTTTTGTCCATTCTGATGCCCTGTGTCTTTTGATTGGGGCATTTAATCTATTTACATTTAGGGTGACTATTGGAAGATATGAATTTAGTGCCATTTGTATTGATTGTATGGTGACTGCTACTGTGTTTGTCTCTGTTCTTTTCTTGTCTGTTACTTTAAAGGTCTCTGTTTGCATAGAGGACCCCCTTTAATATTTCCTGTAGGGATGGTTTGGTGTTTGCAAATTCTTTTAGTTTTTGTTTGTCCTGGAAGCTTTCTATCTCTCCTTCCATTTTAAAGATCCTCATTCATTTATTTGACAGAGAGAGATCACAGCAGACAGAGAGGCAGGCAGAGAGAGAGAGAGAGGGAAGCAGGCTCCCTGCTGAGCAGGGAGCCCGATGCGGGACTCGATCCCAGGACCCTGAGATCATGACCTGAGCCAAAGGCAGCAGCTTAACCCACTGAGCCACCCAGGCGCCCCTCTCCTTCCATTTTAAATGGCAGCCTACCTGGATATAGTATTCTTGGCTGCATATTTTTCTCGTTTAATGCTCTGAATATATCATGTCAGTCCTTTCTGGCCTACCAGGTCTCTGTGGATAGATATGCTGCCAATATAATATTTCTATTGTTGTAGGTTACAGACCTCTTGTCCTGAACTGCTTTCAGGATTTTCTCTTTGTCACTGAGACTTGTAAGTTTTACTATTAGATGATGAGGTGTTAATCTATTTTTATTGGTTTTGAGGGTATTTCTGTATGCTTCTGGGTTTTAATGTTTGTTTCCTTCCCAAAATTAAGGAAGTTCTCTGCTATAATTTGCTCCAATATACCTTCTACCTCTCCCTCTCTTTCTTCTTCTTCTGGGGTCCCAATTACTCTAATATTGTTTTGTCTTATAGTATCACTTATCTCTTGAATTCTCCCCTCGTATCCAGGAGTTGTTTATCTATCTTTTTCTCAGATTCTTTATTCTCCATCATTTGGTCTTCTATATTACTAATTCTCTCTTCTGCCTCATTTATCCTAGCAGTAAGAGCCTCTGTTTTTTATTGCACCTCATTAATAGCTTTTTTAAAATTTCAACTTGGTTAGATTTTAGTTCTTTTATTTCTCCAGAAACAGATTTCTAGTATCTTTTATGCTTTTTTCAAGCCCAGTTAGCATCTTCATAATCGTCATTCTGAACTCTAGTTTTGACTTCTTACTAATGTCCATATTGATTAAGTCCCTAGAGGTCAGTACTACCTCTTGTTATTTATTTATTTATTTATTTGAGTTGAAATTTTTCCACCTTGTCATTTTATCCAGAGAAGAATAGATGAATGAGAGAACAAAATGCTAAAATGGTAACTATGACCCCAGAAAAATATACACTAACCAAATTAGAAAATACCTAAAACTGGGGGGAGAAGGGAAAAAAATATATACGATTAGACTGGTGAATAGAACAGAGCCACACACTTGATTTTGGGTGTATTTTGGTCTGTTACAAGAAACTGCCTCCCAAAAGGTTTTAAAGAAATAAAATGTTATATATATACACAAAAATAAGGGTAAATATGATGAAGGGAGGGAATATGACTGCTAAGATGAAAATTTAAAAAGATTTTAGAAAAGGGATTGATAAGATAAGAAGTTGGTTGAAGGAAAAGGGAAGCCATGTTAAGAGGGGCCCTGTGGCCCAAACTTTCCCACGGTCTCAAGGACTTGGCCAGATTCTGAGTGGAAGGCAGAGGGTATCACTCTGATACATTGGATCTGGATGGCCCCCAGGGAAAACCTAGATTGGGAAATCATCCATCAAATGGATGGAAAGGAACTACTTGGGAAGCCAAGGTCTCTCATTTGAGATGAGAATGGGATAATGTTGAAAATGAAGTGACTGGCATAATTTCCTGCAAGCTGGCTGTCTCAAGACTAAGAGAGGGTGACAGTCCTATGCAAAGGGAAACCTCCATGGACCACATCTGTGAGAAGAAGCCTGAATTCTTCCTTCAGAAAGAGAAGGAAAACTTCTGGCCCTTGCCCTTCCAACTAGGGGATGCAGGCAGTGGTAGTTCAGTTTCATCAGGCGGTTGCTCAGGCTAAGGCTCAAGGGTTTGGAACCAGGCTTTGGGGCAGTATCTGAAAGGGCTATTTCTGGGCTGACCAGGCCCTGAAGCAGGCTGTGCATGTGCAAACCATCTGCTCTTCAGAATGAAAATATCTTGGGCAGCCAGGGGTGGGAGGCAGGCTGGCTACCCATAATCGAGCTTACCCAGCTGGCTGAGAAGCCAGTGCTCTAGGACAGGAAGGTCATCTTTTCTGGAGTTATCAGACACTGATCGTACTTGCTTGGCATAGGAACACCGTGGAAATAGTCTGTCAATTTTTGTATGCTGTCTGCATGAGTTATAGTCCCATCACCCCTGAATGTGAATGAAGATTGAGTTTGAAATACAGCAAGAGAATGGGAATGGCAACCAGAAGGGACTTGTCCTTCTTTTTAAGTGGGAATGGACTGTATCTGAGAAGCAAAGGTCTCAATCCATTGTCTTTTATCACAGAAATGAGGCCACCTTGCTCCCAAATCCTGTGGCCCATTCTAGACACAATCATTCTACGCCGGGCACCTTCAAATGTCCTAGATCACCTGATGTCCACATCCTTCTGAAACCCAATTTTGAGGGACCCTTTTGCTCTACCTATCCCACAGTCCCAAAGACTCAGCTGGACTTCTCCATTTCAAGCAGAGGGCATGATTCTAAGACACTGTCATCTATGGATGTTGGAAATAATGTTACTAGCCCAATTTCCTAGCAAGCTGGCCATCTCAGGAATAAGAAACACCAGTGCACTTTGGCTGAAGGAAACCCCCACTGGCTACACCTGGGAAATCTCTCGGCAAGAGGCCTGTGTTGTTCATTCACAGAAAGAGAGAGTGCTTTCAGCCTTGGCTCTTTCTCCTGCAATTTCCATCAATAGATTGAGGCAGCAGTGGCTCAGTGGTAGTAGGTGGGTGCTTGCGACTGATGCTCAAGTGTTTGGAACTGGGGTTTGGGACAGTATTCTTTGAAAGGGCTCTTTCTGTGTTGAGCAGTTCCCAGAACATACTTCACATGCATGAACCTCTTGCTTTTCAGAATGCAGCATCTAGGTCAGTTAAGGGTGTTCAGAAATCTGGCCGCAGATCACTACCTTTACTGCAGCTGGCTAAGCAGCAAGCATTCAGAGACCATGCAGCTGGTTGGTTTGGTATGTTTTTCCAGGGTGGGAGAGATATCGGGCAATGAATCCTGCAGAGGATAGCAAAACACTAGAGTGTGAACTCACTTGCATAGCAGAACACTAGAGTGTGAACTCACCAGCAATCCCTGAGGGCTGGCTATGTGAGTCAGAGTCCCATTGCCATGGAATATAAACCAGGAACTTGTTAGAAACATAGCAAGTTGGTGGGAATGGCCACAGGAAGACCAAATTTCTACATTTCAAATAGGCATGGGATACATCTGGGAATGAGATGTCTAAATTTGCTTGTATTGCCCCCAAAATGCCAGCACCCTCCTAATACCTCCTTCCCAGCCTATACACAAACATACTTTGCTGGGAACCTTCACATGCTCTAGGCCTCTAACCACCTAGAGAGTTCTAGAACCAATTGTTGAGGGGCCCAGTGGCCATACCTATCCCACAGTCCCAAGGACTCTGACAGAACCCTTAGTTTAAATATAGGTGAAGTTGCTCTGAAACTGGCTCAGAATTTCTTGAAAGGTGAGTCTGGTTGTGAAAAAGAGAAAAGGGATGGAAAGGGCTACACAACATGCCACAGTTCTTCATGACAGGTGAAAATGGGATAATGTTCAGAATAGAGATACTAGCACACTCTCCTAACGACTTGGCTTTCTCAGGAATAAGAAACACCTCTGGGCTCAAGTAAAGGGAAACTTCCACTGGCTATACCAGAGAGTTAATCAGCAAAAGGCTTTCATTCTTCTTTCTAAAGTAGAGGGAGCTCTATTTTTAATTTCTTTTTTTTTTAATTTTTATTTTTTTATAAACAATTTTTTATCCCCAGGGGTACATGTCTGTGAATCGCCAGGTTTACACACTTCACAGCACTAACCATAGCACATACCCTCCCCAATGTCCATTACCCCACCCACCTTTCCCGAACCCCTCCCCCCAGCAACCCTCAGTTTGTTTTGTGAGATTAAGAGTCACTTATGGT
>PISX010038005.1:0-10554 GCA_004024625.1 Mellivora capensis
CCTCCACAATACCCACCACCAGGCTCCCCCAACCTCCCACCCCCCGCCCCTTCAAAACCCTCAGGTTATTTTTCAGAGTCCATAGTCTCTCATGGTTCATCTCCCCCCCAATTTCCCTCAACTCCCTTCTCCTCTCCATCTTGATTTTTAACTCAAAGGACCTCAAAGGGCAAATCTCAAGGTCCTGCGTGAGAGCCAGCAGCTGACTTCTGTCACCATGGGCCCTAGTGGGTCACTCCCTCTCTCCTCCACAGAGGAGAAGGCACTGCCTTCCACACTCCATTCACCTTCCTCTCGCACCCAGGACTCCAGGGCAAAATACAACATACTTCCAATCGACTCTTCCAGATAAAGTCTAGGGACTCATGGTCTGGGACATGAGACGAACCTGCATTTGAGCCAACTCCGGTGTGCACCCAGATGTTTCTGGGGCTCTCCAATCACAACTTTAACAGGAGCCGATCAGCGGCCTCCCAGGCACAGCATGAGCAGCAGAGAACTGGCCACACTCGTCAAGTCAACCAAAAGGATGAGTCAAACACCCTTGAGAACATTACAACCACATGCACTCCAGCCTAAAACTTTCACTGGTGATACAGAAAATGCTGGCATTTCTCAATTCGAGTGTTAAGCCCCATTTTCATATGTGGAAGAGGGCATGGTGGCTGCTGAGTGGAGACCCAGAGGCTACAGCCACGAGCAAGCTCTCTCCTCGCCCCACACCACCCAGCCACGCTCTGTTCTGAGACTTCTCTTTGGCAACTGAGGAAGAAAAAAGAAGAGACTGTTGTCGTCGTCGTTATGATGACAGCCTGAAGGGAGAGAATGAGGACTGCTCCCTCCTCTCCAGGCCTTTGCGCAGGCTTCGAGCTTCTATGTCTAGAGAGAGAAGATCTCATAAGAGATGGGGTATTTTCTTGAGAGATTTTTGTGGATTCTGGGCAAATCAAGGATACCTGGGGGCCATGAGACAAAGTGTAGAGTAATTCAAATAAGGGTCTTTCTCCTACTTTAAGTGAGGAACATTCTGCTCCTCCAAGGGTATGGGTCCCAGGCCAAAGCAGGGAGAAGAGCTCCATCCTCAAGCAGAGCAAAGACCTCCTGGATCCACGAAGACTGGCATCTCTGGGGTCCATCAAGGACAGCATGGACAGAAGCAGTGACTCATAAGGGGTTCTGTCAGGCCTGGCAAAGACAAACCTCCCAGCAGATTCCAGAACTGACCACAGTAGAGACGAAGGAACAACTTGCCCAATGGTGGACGAAGCTATCAGACCGAGGGGTGAGGTGCCATAAAAGGGACCCCAGAAAGACTTGGGGTTCCTGAGATTTTCCACATAAAAGCTTGAGGTTCTTCTTGGGCAGAATGGAATAAGAGTAGGTGCTTCATGGTCATTAGCAGCACTGTGGCTACATTCGTATTCACAGCTGTGTGAACCCTCTTGACATCCGAGTCTCCCTTAAAACAAGCCGTCACTGCTATGATGAACAAGTATTGGTGAGGATGTCGAGACAAGAGACTCCTTGTATGCTGTTGGTGGGAATGTAAATTGGGCAATCACTAGGGAAAACAGTATGGAGATTCCTAAAAAAATTAAAAACAGAACTGCCATATGATCAAGCAATCCCACCTCTGGTACATATACAAAGGAAAGGAAATCTCTACCTCAAAGAGATATCTGCACCCCTGTGTCCACTGCAGTATTATTTGTAAGAGCCAAGACAAGGGAACAAGCTAGTTGTCCACTGACAGATAAACAGAAAAAGAAAATATACACCCACATACACACACACACACACACAATGGCATATTATTTGGCCATAAAAATAGAAGGAAATCCTGCCATTTGCAAGGACGTGGATGGACTTTGGGGGCATTACGCTAAGTGAAATAAGTCAGACAGAAAAATACAAATACTGAATGATTTTTACTTCACTTAAAAAGGCACATTTAGAGAAAGAAAGAGGAGAATGGTGGTTACCAGAGGCTGGATGGGAGAAATGAGTAGATGTTGGTCAAAAGATACAAACTTCCGGGGCACCTGGGTGGCTCAGTGGGTTAAGCCGCTGCCTTCGGCTCAGGTCATGATCTCAGGGTCCTGGGATCGAGCCCCGCATCGGGCTCTCTGCTCAGCAGGGAGCCTGTTTCCCTTCCTCTCTCTGCCTGCCTCTCTGCCTACTTGTGATCTCTCTCTTCCCGTGAAATAAATAAAATCTTTAAAAAAAAAAAAAAGATACAAATTTCCAGTTATAGAAGGAATAATTCTGGGGATCCAATGAACAACATGGTGACAAGAGTTAACATTGTATTATATACTTAGAAGTTGTTAAAAGAGTGGGTATGAAATGTCCTCATCAAAAAAAAAAAAACATAATTGCAGGAGATGATGGATATTAACGAACTTTACTGTGATAATCACTTTGCAATACATATCAAATCATCGTACTATACACCTTAAATGTACACAATGTTATAGGTCAGTTATAAATCAATAAAGTTGGGGGGAAAGTCAATCGTGGCATGAAGTAGAAGCATCCAACTACTGAGGCACTTCAAGTGGGCATCCTCCATGAGGACCATGGATGCTCTGAATATCTGAGCCTCCCGGTCAGCCCACGGGGAGCACTGCGCTGAGCTACAAAACTGCAAGAAGCAATTACTGAAATGCCCTCAAACTTTGAATACGGGGCATAGAAAGGGAGGCAGGTTAATGTAAGAGCTGAGTTTAAATGCAATGAGATCTCCAATGTGAGGAATTTGAGAGGCAAAGTGGGGGTTTGGGGGGTAGGGAAGGAAAAAATGTTTGAAACAAGATGGGATCAGGATGGAGAAAAACCGTAAGAGTCTCTTAATCTCACAAAACAAACCAAGGGTTGCTGGGGGAACGGGGGTAGGGAGAGGGTGGTTCGTTGGGTTGTGGACATTGAGGAGGGTATGTGCTATGGTGAGTGCTGTGAAGTGTGCAAGCCTGACGATTCACAGACCTGTACCCCTGGGGCAAATCATACATTATATGTTAATAAAATAAATAAATAAATATAAATAAATGCAACGAAGAGACACACTTAGGTACATCTGTGCTACTTAGCAGCTGCATGACCTTTCTGAGCCTCAAATTCCTCATCTATAAAATACGGGTAAAACTCTGGAGCTCACAGATTGTCATGACATATGGCAGGCTCTATAAAGATCGGTTCCTCCCCCCATTGCTTCCCTTTCATTGTCCCAACCCACAGAATTCCCACTGCTTTTAAGATATTTGTTACATAAACAATAGAAAAGCAAAATATTACATGTATAGATTCTCACCAACAGAAGGGACCCTAACACAGTGGACCTCAAGTGGGGTGATTTTGCCCCCAGAGGACACTTGGCAATGTCTGGAGACATTTTGATTGCTACAACTGGGAGGTGCTAATGAAATCTAGTCTGTAGGGGCCCAAGATGTTGCTAAAGATCCCAGAACGCACAGGACAGTCCCTCATAACACAGAATGATCCAGCCCCAAATATCAGCAGTGCTTCGATGGAGAAACACTGCCCAAGAGGATCTCAGACCCACCCTCCCACTAACTCAGGAATGTTCTCCATAATATTTCTGAGAGACATATCTCTGAGAGACAGTCTTCCCAGCTTCTGCCTGAACACCCTCAGGGATAAACCCACCCACTGTTGAGGAGCTCAAATTCAAAGTGTCTCTCCTTAGAGTCATCAAAATAAAGAACTTTCGGCCAGTTGATCCTATGTTGATCTCTTCTTCTCAAGAGGATACATCAGAAACCTCCTGCGTTCATCAAGTAGCTGGTCTACTGTAGGTTCTTAAGCGTGCAAAGTCCTGAGGGAGAACCAAGTGTGAACAGAGCCCCCGTGTTCAGAAAGGTTACACCTCCCTGAGCAGACAGACGAACAAAGTGCAAAATTAGGCAGAATAATATGTGGCTTAGGTAAAATTTTAAGGAATCTGCTGAATCTTCCCACAAGAGAAAGAACCCATTTAATTCAAACTGAAGTCATCCAAGACTGGTCAAGAAAAGACATGGTACATGTGGAGAAGTTAAAGAGGCTGAAGTGGAGACAGGGACATCTCTAACTGACAAGACACCGAGAGCAAAGACTGGCATCATGAGACTGCACACATACACAAAGGCCAGCAGTAGGATGGACAAGGTTCAGAATCAGGAAGTGATGTGAGAAATGGGTTGGAGCCACTCATGGAAGATCACAAAAGTCATGCTAAGAAATCTGGATTCTTCAAGCCACACTCTGAATAGGGCTGTGCCATAATGAGTCCTATGCGAGGACTACACTAGCCACAGCTTCACATGTGGACCAGAAAAGAGGCAGATGAGGAATTATATGAGGGGAAATCAGGATGAGGGACTGTTCAAGACTGAACTGTGTCGCTCCAAAATTCCTATGTTGAAGCCTTACCCCCCAATGTGATGGTAACTGGACTTAGAGCATTTGGGAGGTAATTGGGTTTAGATAAGGTCATGAGGGTAAGAGTCCTCACGATGGGATTAGTGCCCTTATAGAAGAGACTAGAGAGCTTGTACTCTTGCAATTTCAATCTCAGTCTCAACCTTTCTCCCTCCATACCACCCCCACCACGTGAGAATATAGCAAGACATTAGCCATCTGCAAGCCAAAAAGAGAGGACCCTCACCAGAACCTAACCATGCTGGCACCTTGATCTTGGACTTCCCAGCATCTAAAACTATGAGAAATATAGTTCTATTTCTTAAGACTCCCAGTTTATAATATTTTGTTACAGCAGCCCAAACTAATACATGTTACAAAGAAGCAGGGGGAGCATACAAAAGCTCAAGGAAGAGAAGACATGGCTCTCACACCAGGTTCTGAAGGCAGGAGACATGACTACATGCTCAGGTGGAATCGTTAGCCAGACATATGCATGTACACGGCTTGGGGGTTGGGGAGCTGTTTCCCAATCTCTCTTGGAGTAAGGCAAAATATCTGAATTGGGTGAAACAGCATTAGGGTGTCATTCTTCTACTTTTGTCAGCAGAGCTATGATTCTAAACTTTCCACAAAGGCTAAAAAAGTCAAGTCCACATTAAAGCTCCACGTATGAGGCGCTGTCAAATATAACTCTTCAAAATGACAAACCTATAGACAGAAAATTACAGAAATTAGGTTCATTGTAATTTTGGAAAACTGAATTTTTATATTGCAGTTGTTGGTGCTCTACACTTTACATCATTTTCCTTTAATATCAGTATAATGCACTCAATCGTCCTTTCTTAGGAAGAGCTGTTTCTTTGGACTTTCTTTATTGAGATCATGACCTTCCTTTGTTGATGTAATCAATGTCGTTTCTTAGTAATTTATTGACAAAATGAGTAGATGGAAGTTAATATATTGGCATCCCTCCTTGGCAAAAATAAAAAGTTGAAGACACTGCATCATTTCCTAAATTTTTTTTGCAACACTACCGAATTGTGAAACCCTCAATTCCAGAAGCCATCAACCCAAGGTTTGATAAGTAACCCATGATGTCTTCATCCAAGCCACTGATAAAAACTACCAGCCCAGAAAGAATTTCGTACAAAATCAGACCCCATGGCCCTGGGGACCACCCTGTAAATCAACAGTGATTCATGAATTAACATTTTTAGGAAATGTTTGTTCAAGCAACTATAAACCCACCTAACTATATTATCAACAAGTTCACATGTAACAATCTTGCCCAAAGACTATCCTGAGAGACTGTGCTAAAGGCCCCACTGAAATCAAAGCATACTTGTCTGCAAGATAACAATGGATAAAAATGGTCAAGAAGCCAGAGGTAGCTGGATTTTTTTTTCTGCTTATCACACACTTCCCCATTTTTTAGTATCTACACCACAGTTTTCCTTTGGAAAAACACTACTCCCCAGCCCTCTGTCTATATGGTTCAGGTGTTGACTACACCCACAATGGCACAAGTAGACACGTGACACAGGCCGGCGCATTCAGCGTCAACCGTCCTCCTGAACACAGGTGTCTGACTCAGGGATGGTTACATAACCCATGACAATCCAATGAGACATAGTTCCAAAACTTCTTTACTTATTGACCAAAAAAAGGCACCTTGCCACTCAGGTTCTGGAAAGAATATAAGTCTGGGGTCCTAGGGACCACCTTTCTCCCCAGAGGAGCAGCCGACTTAAATACAGCCAACCCAAAACGGAGCAGAGCTAAGAGACACGGAGAGAGTGAGATTAAATCATTATGACATCAATAGAGCTCTTTTTATTTAAATTAACTTATTAATTTATTTTTATTTCTTTTCAGCATAACAGTATTCATTGTTTTTGCACCACACCCAGTGCTCCTTGCAATACGTGCCCTCCTTACTACCAACCACTGGGCTCCCCTAACCTCCCACCCCCCGCCCCTTCAAAACCCCTCAGGTTGGTCTTTAATCTAAGAAGATGCAAGCCACTTCTATCGCTAACTTTGGTTACATGAGCCAACTAAATTTCTCCTTTTTACATAAGCCCTGAGTTGGCTATTGATCTATTGCAAGTACAAAAGTTTGGCTGGTACATAAGATTCTTTTAAAAATGTGAGTTTGGCAAGTCCTAGCGTTTCATTTATCACACAGACATTCATGGGCACCTTCACAGTTCTAGGCACTGTGCTAAACTCCGGGATAACACAGAGAATAAACTTGGCGCTGGCATTTAAAGAGGTAGTTTAGGAAAGGAGACAAATAGCTATGGACACAAATTACAAGAAAATATGTGGTCAGGGCTAGAGTTAAGTATAATTAATGGGGGAGCACACAGACCAAACTGAACTGATTCTCCCTTTCAGGGTCCAAAAAGCCATCAGAGAAATGGGAACATTTGAGTGGGTTCTTGAACTAGCTCCAGGGGAACCAACAATTTCTCTTTTTCTTTTCTTTTTTTTTTTTTTTTTGAAGATTTTATTTATTTATTTCACAGAAAGAGAGAGAGAGAGAGCACAAGCAGGGGGAGGGGCAGAGGGAAAGGGAGAAGCAGTTCTCTGACTTAGCAGGAAGCCTGATGCAGGACTTGGTCCCAGAACCCTGGAATCATGACCTGAGCCAAAGGCAGTCGTTTAACCAACTGAGCCACCCAGGCACCCATCTTCTTGTGCTCCCCATCTGTTTAGTTAAAGAAGAAATCTAGAATTTTGCCAAGAAAAGATATTAAGATCACTAAGCTACACTTTCTGGAATCTACAACTTCTCCATTAAAAATAATATTTTTTTTCCAGCCCTTCAGCACCTCCCTCATTTGTCCACGAGTTCCCTAAGATCCCAGGACAGAAGCTGGATGATCGAAAACTAAATCTACCATATGTCTCGGAATGAGATGCATCTGAGCCTCAGAGCTAAAACTTGTTTAAAGCACTTTGAGGCTCTCTTTCCATTTCATAACTAAATTGGGCAGTAATTTTCCCTTATTCCTGTTTGCACCACACTGTCCTATATTGAGAGTGCTGACAGAAATGAAAGAAAGTGTGTCCGTGTCATCCGTTAATCTTACACTTTCTATTCCAAGCATAGTGCCCATGCCTACGTTTTCCTGTTACTTCTCCCAGATACAGTTAATGGTAAGATCTTAAAACCATGGTCATTTCTGGCACATGAGATATATCTCCGAAATATTCTGTTTAAAAGGCAATAACTGGGGCGCCTGGGTGGCTCAGTGGGTTAAAGCCTCTGCCTTCGGCTCGGGTCATGATCCCAGGATCCTGGGATCGAGCCCCGCATCGGGCTCTCTGCTCCGCGGGGAGCCTGCTTCCTCCTCTCTCTCTCTGCCTGCCTCTCTGCCTACTTGTGATCTCTCTCTCTCCGTCAAATAAATAAAATCTTTTAAAAAAAAATAAAATAAAATAAAAGGCAATAACGGGTAAAGAATAACTCTTGGTCTCACTGGTTATACTTTCATTTAATAGAGAAAATTCTCAAAGAAGCATCTGTTTCTCTTTGCCATTTGTATAAGATATGTTTATAAATGTTTGACTCCCACAGTCCTGCTGCTGAAACAGCTACCCCCAAAGCTGAAGAAAGCTAGAGTTGGCAGATCATCTCAATAAATACAGAAAAAGCACTCAACAAAAATGCAACAACCATTCAGGAGGATAGGAAAACAAAAAACACTCTTAGCAAGTAGATCTTAAAAGTTTTCATTACAAGAAAAGAATATTCTATAACCATGAATGATAACAGACGTTAACTGTCTGATGTCTAGATGTTAACCAGACTTGCGGTGATAATTTCGCATATATATTGAATCAGGTACACCTGACTAATGTAATAGTATATTACATTGTAATGTAATGTAGTGTAATATCATTATACCTCAATAAAAAAAATTCTTAGCAAATGAGGATAGATGACAACCTCCTCATTCTGACACAGGGCACCTATAAAATAACTAACCAAATAAAACCTCCAGGTAACATTATACTTAATGGTGAAACGTTGCTTTCCTTCTAAGACTGGGACAGAAATGTTCAGTATCCCTTCTATTCAGCCTTGTACTAGAAGTTTTAATCAGTGCAATAAGGCAGGAAAGGAAATCAAAGACAAAAGACCGAAAAGAAAGAAGATTGCCATTATCAACAGAGGACATCCCTGTAAATAAAGAAAACCTTATAGAATATGGGAAAGAAAACAAAAGAATAAGTGGACTTAGCAAGGTCTCAAGATAAATTATCAATATATAAAAGTTAATTGCAATTCTATCAAATAGCAACAAGTAAACATAAAATTTAAACTGTATTACATTTAAAGCAGAAACAAACTAAAATATCAACGAATAAATCCAAAGAAAGACATGCAACACCCCCACACTAAAAACCATAAAATAATGATGAGAGATATTTTAAAAACCTAAACTGATAGAGAGATATATAACGTTCACTGACTGATTCACAGAAAATTCATTATTTTTAAGATATGCATTATTCCAAACTGATACAAAGATTTAATACAATCCACATCAAAATCCCAGTAGAATTTTTTGAAGAAATTGAAAAGTTGATGCTAAAAATGTAAATTAAAATGAAAAGGATCTAGAATTACTGAGCAATCATGTAGAAAAGAACAAAGTTGGAATTACCACACTATCTGATTTCAAGACTTAAAGAATTAAAAAAGAAAAAAAAGTTTTACAATAAAGCTGCAGTAGTCAAAAGAGTATATATCATGTCATCAGAATAAAGCTATAGTTGAATGGAACAGAATGAAGAATACAGAAATAGACCCACACTATATAGCCAAGTGACTATCGAAGTCACTAAGTCAATGTAACAGGAAAAGGAAGTGTTATTAACAAATGGCAACAGAATATGTAGATATCTGTATTTTTAAAAATGAACTTCAACTTTTTTCTCACACCACACATAAAAATTAATTCCAGATGCATCAGAGGCTACACATAAAAGCTGGAACCGTAAAGTTCGTAGAAGATAAAATTTCCTCATAACTCTACAGTAGTCAAGGATTTCTTAGATAAGACACAAAAAGCAAAACAAAAAGGAAAAAAATAATATCTTGCACTTCATCAAAATTCAAAATTCTGCTCAAGAAAACAGCCCCAGGAATACAAATAGATAAGCCAGAGACTGGCATAAAAATATTTGCAGTATGTATATCTGACAAAGAACTTATAACCAGAATATATAAAGAACTCTTACAAGTCAATAATTTTTTTTTAAATGTCATGGCTAAAAGACCTTAACAGTTCACAAAGATGTAAGAAAGGAACACACACACATACACACACACACACACACACACACACTCTCTCTCTCTCTCTCTCTCACTCAACATCTTTAGTCACCAGAGAAATGCAAATTCAAACCACAATAAGATACTACTAAATGCACATTAGAATAGTGAAAATCAAAGGGATTAACAATACTAGATACTGGCGAGGATGCAGGGCAACTCCTCTCCTACTCTCTCTCCTACTGTGCTGATGGGCTGGTAAAAGGAACAACCACTTCGAAGAACTCTCTGGTTGTTTCTTTAAAGTTACACTTACCTGCTGACCCAGAAATTCCTCTACTATATTTACTCAAAAGAAATGAAAATATATTCATACAATAGAAGACTAACTGGAAATAAAAAATGTACCACTGATATATGCAGCAACATGGCTGAATCAAAGATATTATGTGGAGCAAATGAAACCACATACAAAAAATACATACAGTATGATTCTATTTGTCTAAAGTCCAAAGACAGGCAAAGCTAAGCAGTGGGCAGAGTGGGGAGTGGAGAGTGCTAATGTAAATTCCTATACCTTGTTTTTAGTAATGGTTTTGTAAGGTATACAATGGTCAAAATTCATCAAATTAAATTAAGATATGTTCATTTTATTGTATGTTAATTATATCTCAATTCACAAGAGAGAAATTAATGCAGGAAAGCTGGATTTTCTTTTCTGTTTTCCAAAGGATATTAATAATTTCTTGCCCACCATAGTCCCTGATGTTTACTATAGCCTGAGACATCCACCTTGTCCCATCCCTGCTCTCAAAGCTAACTAAGTCCAGAATTGTCACTCA
>PISX010038006.1:0-10557 GCA_004024625.1 Mellivora capensis
ATCATGCTGAGTGAAATAAGTCGAACAGAGAGACTCAACTATCATATGTCTTCACCCATTTGCGGAGCATAACAAATAACACGGAGAACTTGGAGAGATGGAGAGGAGAAGGGGGTTGAGGGAATTTGGATGGAAAGATGAACCATGAAAGACTATGGACTCTGAAAAACAACCTGACGGTTTTGAAGGGGCAGGGGCCGGGAGGTTTGGGACCCAGGTGGTGAGTATTATGGAGGGCACACATTGCATGGAGCACTGCATTTGGTGCAAAAACTATGAATTCTTTTACGCTGAATAGAATTTTTAAAAAAAGAAACATAAAAAAAAAAAAACAAAAAAAACAAAAAACAAGATCACAGGACCTGACTGAATCCCTGGAGAATTCTGCCAAACTTTCAACGAAGAAATAACACCTATTGTCCTGAAGCTGTTTCAAAAAATTGAAGCAGAAGGAAAACTTCCAGACTCCTTTTATGAATCAAGCATTACCCTGATCCCCAAAGCAGGAAAAGAACACACCAAAAAGGAGAATTTTGGACCTGTACCATGGATGAATATGGATGTTAAGATTCTCAAAATGATCCTAGCAAACAGGATCCAAAAGCACATTAAAAAGTTTATCCACCATGACCAGGTGGGATTCATCCCTGGGTTACAAGGATGGTTCAAATTTCGCAAATCAATAATTTTGATAGAACAAATCAATAAGAGAAGAGAGAAGAACCACATGGTCCTCTCAATGGATGCAAAAAAAGCATTAGACAAAATCCAGCATCCGTTCCTGATTAAAATGCTTCAAAGTATAGGGATAGAGGGAACATTTCTGAACTTCATAAAATCTATCTATGAAAAACCCACAGCAAACATCATCCTCAATGGGAAAAAGCTCACAGCCTTCCCGTTGAGATCAGGAACACAACAAGGATGCCCACTCTCACCACTCTTGTTCAAAACAGTATTAGAAGTCCTAGCAACAGCAATCAGACAACAAAGAGAAATAAAAGGTATCCAAATTGGCAAGGAAGAAGTCAAACTCTCTCTCTTTGCAGATTACATGCTACTTTATATGGAAAACCCCAAAGTCTCCACCCCAAACTACTAGAACTCATACAGCAATTCAGTAACGTGGCAGGATACAAAGTCAATGTACAGAAATCAGTGACTTTCTTATACACTAACAATGAAAATACAGAAAGGGAAATTAGAGAATCAATTCAATTTGCTATAGCACCAAGAACAATAAGATACCCGGGAATAAAACAAATGAGAGAGGTAAAGGTTCTGTACCCGAGGAACTACAGAAAACTCATGAAAGAAATTGAAGAAGACACAAAAAGATGGAAGACCATTCCATGCTCTTGGATCAGAAGAATAAACATTATGAAAATGCCTATACTGCCTAGAGCAATCTATCCTTTTAATGCCATTCCGATAAAAATTTCACTGGTATTTTTCAAAGAGCTGGATCAAATAAATCTAAAATTTATATGTAATCAGAAGAGACCCTGAATCACTAAGGAAATGTTGAAAAACAAATATAAAACAGGCAGCATCATGTTACCTGATTTCAAGCTTTACTACAAAGCTATGATCACCAAGACAGTATGGTACTGGCATAAAAACAGATATATAGACCAGTGGAACAAAGTAGTGAGCCCAGATATGGACCCTCAACTCTATGGTCAAATAATCTTCGACAAAGCAGGAAAAAATTATATAGTGGGAAAAAGACAGTCTCTTCAATAAATGGTGATGGGAAAATTCGACAGCTATATGTAGAATGAAACTCAACCATTCTCTTACACCATACACAAAGATAATCTCGAAATGGATAAAAGACCTAAACGTGAGACAGGAATCCATCAGAATCCTAGAGGAGAACATAGGCAGTATCCTCTTTGATATCAACCACAGCAACATCTTTCAAGATATGTCTCCAGGGCGCCTGGGTGGCTCAGTTGGTTGAGCAACTGCCTTCGGTTCAGGTAATGATCCCGGACTTCTGGGATCAAGTCCCACATCAGGCTTCCAGCTCCTTGGGGAGTCTGCTTCTCCCTCTGACCTTCTCTCTCATGCTCTCTCTCACTCATTCTACCTCAAATAAATAAATAAAACCTTTAAAAAATAAAAGATATGTGTCCAAAGGCAAAGGAAGCAAAAACGAAAATGAACTTTTGGGACTTCATCAAGATCAAAAGCTTCTGCACAGCAAAGGAAACAGTCAACAAAACAAAGAAGCAACCCACGGAATGGGAGAAGATATTTGCAGCAAATGACAGTACAGACAAAAGGTTGATATCCAGGATCTATAAAGAACTTCTCAAACTCAACACACACAAAGCAGATAGTCATATCTAAAAATGGGCAGAAGATATGAACAGACTTCTCCAATGAAGACATACAAATTCCTATCAGACACATGAAAAAATGTTCATCATCACTAGCCATTAGGGTGATTCAAATTAAATCCACACTGACATACCACCTTACACCAGTTAGAATGGCCAAAATTAGAAAGACAGGAAACAACATGTGTTGGAGAGGATGTGGAGAAAGGGGAGCCCTCTTCCACTGTTGGTGGAAATTCAAGTTGTTGCGGCCACTTTGGAGATCAGTGTGGAGATTCCTCAAGAAATTAAAAATAGAGCTTCCCTATGACCCTGCAATTGCGCTACTGGGTATTTACCCCAAAGATACACATGTGGTGAAAAGAAGGGCCATCTGTACCCCAATGTTTATAGCAGCAATGGCCACGGTCGCAAAACTGTGGAAAGAACCAAGATGCCCTTCCACGGACGAATGGATAAAGAAGATGTGGTCCATATACACTATGGTGTATTATGCCTCCATCAGAAAGGATGAATACCCAACTTTTGTAGCAACATGGACGGGACTGGAAGAGATTATGCTGAGTGAAATAAGTCAAGCAGAGAGAGTCAATTATCATATGGTTTCACTTATTTGCAGAGCATAACAAATATCACGGAGGACATGGGGAGATGGAGAGGAGAAGGGATTTGAGGGAAATTGGAGGGGGTGATGAACCATGGGAGACTATGGACTCTGAAAAACATCCTGAGCGTTTTGAAGGGGGGGGAATTTGGGGGAGCCAGGTGGTGGGTATTATGGAGGGCACGCATTGCATGGAGCACTGGATGTGATGCAAAAAGAATGAATTCTGTTATGCTTAAAAAAATGATAATTTTTTCTTTTTCTGTTTTTTTCTCTTATGCTTTTCCTCTTTTCTTTTCCTTTTACCTTTTTTTTTTCATGTTTCATCTAGATCCTTATTATATCAAGTCATGTTTCATAATAGCTTTTTAACTTATTTTTTCCACTTATATTTTTACAGATATATGTTTATTGTCATCCCTTTTTTTCATAATTCAATTTTATCTCTCTCTCTTTCTCTCTGTATATATACAAATTTTACTTTCCTTGTAATTTTGGGAAGCAGTGTACTCTAAGACAGAGACCAAAATATACCCAGGAACAACTGAAAACACCCTACTTTGTCCACCCTGAGAGATTATATCCCACTATCCACTCATTCACTTTTTTCTTTCTTTTTGAAGTTTTATTCTTTTACTTCATTTGGGCTTCCCTCCCACCCCGGTGGTGGTTTCTGACTACTCCAGATTTTGCTAGGTTGCATGTTGCTTGGGTTGCATTGATATTTTGGACTCTGCTCATTCAATCGACCACGTCTTGATAGAGTGACTAGGTAAAGATTCAGAGACAATGTCCTCTGCCACAGAACTAACGGATATGGATATAAGAAAGACGTCAGAGATTGAATTTAGTATAGCAATCATAAAAGTAATAGATAGGCTTGAAAATAGCATTACTGACAATATAGAATATCTAAGAGCAGAAATGAGATCTAGTCAGTCAAACTAAAGGTACTAAAAATGAGATGCAGTCTAAACTGGATACTCTAAGAGCTAGGGTAAGTGAGGCAGAAGAGAGATTTAGTGATTCAGAAGATAAGCTGATGGAACGGAAGGAAGTTGAGGAAAACAGGCATAGGCTACTAGTAACATTATAAATGGGAGAGATTGATGATAGCATGAAATGTTCCAATGTCAGAATTATTAGGTTCTCTGATGGGGTGGGGGTCTATAAAGTATATTTGAGCAAATCATAGTTAATAATTTTCCAATCTAGGGAAGGAAACAAGCATTCAAGTCCCAGAGGCAGAGAGGATCTATATCAAAATCAATAAAAATTTATCAAAACAGAGACACACAATAGTGAAGCATGCATGCATGGGTGCATAAATAAATAAATAAATAAATAAATAAATAAATATTATCCTGAGAATAACAAGAGAGAGGGCGTTCCTTACAACTGGAGGGAGGGACACCGGAATAACATCGGACCTGTCCACAGAAACCTGGCAAACTAGAAAGGGCTGGCAACACATATTCAGTGTACTAAATGAGGAGAGCAGGCAGCCAAGAACACTATATCAGGCAAGGCTGTCATTCAGAATGGATGGAGAGATAAGGAACCCAAGATAGGCAGAAAATGAGAATATGTGACTACCAGGCAGCCCTGCAGGAAATATTGAGGGGGGTTATGTAAGTGAAGAGAGACCACAAGAGTCACATAGACCAGAAAGAGAAAGAGAAAATCTATAGAAACAAGGACTTTACAGGCAATACAATGGCAGCAGATTCATGTCTTTCAATTGTTACTCTGAATGTAAATGGGCTGAAAGCTCTCATGAAAAGACACATGGTTTCAGATTGGATTAAAAACAAAGCAAAACAAAACAGCCAAGACCCATCCATATGCTGTCTAACCAGAGACTCATTTTGAGCCTAAATCACCTCCAGATTGAAACTGAGAGGATGGAGAACAATTTACCATGACACGGGAGCTCAAAAGAAAGCTGGGAGGCAATCCTCCCTTCACACAAATTAGATTTTAAACCAAAGACAGTATTAACAGATGTAGAGCTACACTGTATCATATTTAAAGGGTCTATCCATTAAGAAGACTTAACAATTGTGGGGCGCCTGGGTGGCTCAGTGGGTTAAAGCCTCTGCCTTCGGCTCAGGTCATGATCCCAGGGTCCTGGGATTGAGCCCTACATTAGGCTCTCTGCTTGGCAGGGAGTCTTCTTCCCCCTCTCTCTCTCTGCCTGCCTCTCTGCCTACTTGTGACCTCTGTCAAATAAATAAATAAAATCTTGAAAAAAAAGGAGATCTAACAATTGTAATATATATGCCCCAAATATAGGGCAGTCAATTATATAAATCATTTAATAACCAAAATAAACATATATATAATAATACAGTAATAGTAGGAGACCTCAACACCCCCTCACAGCAATGGATAGATCATCCAAGCAGAAGATCAACAAGGAAACAAAGGCTTTGAAGGACACATTGGACCAGATGGACTTTGTATATACATATACAGAAAATTCCATCCTAAAACAACAGAATACTCATTCTTCTTGAGTGCGCACAGAACTTTCTCTAGAATAGAACACATACTGGGTCATAAATCATAAAACTAATACCAAAGATTGGGATTATTCCCTGCATATTTCCAGACCACAGTGCTTTTAAACTGGAACACAATCAAGAATAAATTCGGAAGGAACTTGAACACTTGGAAGTTAAAGAGCATCTTGCTAAAGAATGATTGTATTAACCAGGAAATTAAAGAAGATCTTGAACTATTAATTGAAAATAATGAGAATGAATCATTGAACACTACATCAAAAACTAATGATACACTATATGGCGGCTAACTGAATATTAAAAAAAAAAAAAAAAGGAAAAGAAAAAGAGAAAGAAAACACATTTGGTCAAAACCAGGGGCTACTTCCATGGTGGTCCTAAGAGGGAATTACATAGCCATTCAAGCCTTTTTCAAAAAATTAGAAAAATTCCAAATGCAAAAGCTAACCTTACACCTACAAGAGCTGGAGAAAGAACATAAAGTAAAGCTGAACGCAGGAGAAGAGAAATATTTAACATCAGAATAGAAACCAGAAAAATGGTAGAATGGATCAATGAAACTAGGAGCTGGTTCTTTGAACAAATTAATAAGGAATAAATAGACAACATGAGCAGACCGATAATTTGCAATGAAATTGGCACAGCCATCAAAAACCTCCCAAAAAATAAGAATCCAGGGTCAAATCGTTTCCCAAACATTTAAAGAAGAAATAATACCTATTCTACTGGAGCTGTTTCAAGAAATACAAATAGAAGTAAACTTCCAAATGCATTCTATGAGGCCAGAATTACCCTTGTTCCCAAACCAGGCAAAACCCCATCAAAAAGAATTACATACCAATATTCCTATTGAACACGGATGCCAAAATACTTGACAAGACCCTGGTTATGGTTCATTAAAAGGGTTATCCACCAGGACCAGGTGGGCTTTATTCCTATATGCACGCGTGGTTCAACATTGGCAAATCAACCAACGTGATAGGGCACATTAATAAAAGAAAAGACCAAAACCATGCAATCCTCTCAATTGATGTAGGGAAAAAGCCAACATAATACAGCATCCTTTCTTGATTAAAACTGTTCACATCGGAGACAAGATGGCGGGAAAGTAGGAGGTGGCTCCTTTTCAACCTGTACCCTAATGTGAGCTGATTACCTACCAAAGAACTCCGATCACCCATGAAATCAGCCTGAGATCAGAATTATACATGTCTGGATCTCTACGGGGGCAGAAGACGCCAGTGGGCAGGTAAAGAGGAGTGGGAACGTTGGACTGGTATTGGAAGATAAACAAAAGGGGGAGGGAGCCACCAGAGGCCACCCATTGGAAAGTAATACCCTAATACGAGAATGCCCTGCATCTGGGGACCAGCATTAACTTGGAGTCTGGTTGAAAGCACTCAAAAAGAGCAAAGGATCACTGGGGGAAATTGAGGGAATCGGGGCAGTTAGGGACAGGGGCTAAGTCCCTGGACTCGGGACAGCTAACCTGGCGCTGAGCCAGAGAGAGAGAGGTGGAGAAACTAGGTCTTGGTCCCTGAGCAGCCAGCATGCCTGAGAACACCTGGGGTCCCATGAGGGGCTGGGAGCGTTGCCAGCTGGTAGAAACACAGCCTTTTTGCACTCTTCCACGAGAGTGCTGAGCCATGCTATCAGAGCCCGAGATGGGCGCCCCACACTCTCCCCTGAGAGAGGTGTGCAAAGGCACCAGCCCGGCGATCTCAGAGCTCTCAGACCTGGAAAGACCGGGCACTCCCAGCCCGGGCCAGCGGGGAAATATCAGTGTGCAATCGCTGCTTGGAACCTCTCTGGCAGTCCGGAGCTGCACAGACAGCCGCTGTTGTCGTGGTTTTGGGTACAAAGCAGGAGTTCCTGTGTCCCTAGGGACCGCGACTCGGAACGTGCTCTGCCAGCGGCCAAGGGGAAACTTATGTGCTCTGCAGCACCCATAGGGGAGGAGACTAAGGCTTCTCTCTGAGAGGGAGGTCTGGGTGCAGTTTGCTTTCCTCTAAACCTCGAAAAACCATCAAGAGCTGCCAAGGGGAGATAAAACAAACAAACAAACATAAAAACCTCCAGAGAAAAAAAGCCTGAAAAACCGGTTGCCTCAGAGCCCATCCCCTTGAGGGGTGCTGGAGGACTTAACTCAGGGAACATTGCCTGAAAATCCACGTGGCAGGCCCCACCCCAGAAAACCAACCAGGAAAAAAAAAAGAGAGAAAAAAATACAACAAAATAAAAAACGACCACTACTTCATAGATACAACTTTTATTTTTAATTCATTCCTACAATCCTAGTTCATTCTTTTAAAAAATATAGACAATTTTTTAACCTATTTACTATCACAGTAAGATGTCCAATCCATCAAATTTCATAATAACCTTTTAACCCGAACTTTTTGTTACATATACCTGTGTTTTTCTTTTGCTTTTTCTATTTTGTAATTTCTTTTAAAATTTAGCTTAGTTTATTTTAGTTTATTCCTTTTTTGTATTTTTACTTTTTAATATTCATATAGAGTTAAACATAAAGGTAACCCCTTTCCCCAATCCTTGCTACCCCTATAGGTAAACCAATGTTTAATCCCCCTTTATCTTAGGAAAGTTGAGCCCTTTAGCAAAGATATAAAGATACATCCAGGAAGAATCAAAATAAACTTCCTCGCCCACACTCAGAATTTATAACCACTCCCTCATCTTTTTCTCCCGCCAATGTTTCTGTGAATTTGTGTTTGTCCTGATAGTATATAAATCTTATACTTGGGGTTCTTTTTCACGAGGTTCTTTCCTTTTCCTTTCTTTTTTTTTTGCATATATATATATTTTTTTTCTTTCTCTTGTCATATAATTTTATCAGTCTTTTTTTTGTTCGTTTTTGTTTGTACACTTCACAAATCTTACCTTGGGACCCAATTGGGCTGAATCTTCTCTTTTATCTTCCTTTTTATTTTCCTGTCTCTTTCTCTCTCTCTCTTTTTTTCTTTTTCCTTTCTTTTGGGTGGGGACTCCTGATTGCTCAGAAGCGTTCCTGGGTGCACCTTGACTGCGCCACAGTCGATATATCCAGCTACAACCGTTCAGCCACCTCTCATCAAAATGACTAGAAGGAGGAATGCTCAACAGAAGAAAAATTCAGAGGATGGGCCTTCCACAACAGAGCTAATGGCTACCGACATAAACAATATGTTAGGAAAGAGTATTCAGGCTAACAATTATCCAGGCAATAGCTAGGTTGGAAAAAGCCATGGATGAACAAATGAAATTGATTAGGGCAGAACTGAAAGCCACCACGGATGATGTTCACAATGCTCCCGATGAGTTCCAATCTAAACTACATTCTCTAAAAGCTAGGGTAACTAAGACTGAAGATAGAATTAGTGATCTGGAGGACAAACAGATAGAGAGAAAGGATCAGGAAGAAGCCTGGAAAAAACAGCTTAGAAGCCACGAAAACAGAATCAGGGAAATAAATGATGCCATGAAACGTTCCAATGTCAGAATTATTGGAATCCTGAAGGGGAGGAAAAAGAAAGAAGTCTAGAAGATATAGTGGAACACGTTATCCAAGAAAATTTTCTCAATATCTTGAATGGAACCACCATTAATGTACTAGAGGCAGAACGGTTTCCCCACAAGATTACAGATTCTTGAAAGACCTCGAGAAACCTAATAAAACGAATGAAGAATTATAATTGTAGGCAAGCCCTCTTGAAGGCAGCTAGGACAAAGAAGCTTCTTACATACAGAGGAAAGCACATCAGAATAACGTCAGACCTGTCCACAGAAACCCGGCAAGCCAGAAAGAGCTGTCAAGATATATTCAGGGCAGTAAATGAGAAGAACATGCAGCCAAGAATACTTTATCCAGCAAGAGTGGCATTCAAAATGGATGGAGAGATAAAGAGTTTCCAAGACTGGCAAGGCTTAAAAGAGTATGCGACCACCAAGCCGACACTGCAGCAAATATTAAAGGGGTTTCAATAAAAGAGGACAAATCCTAAGAATATCATTGAATAGAAATATAAAGACAATCGACAGAAAGAAAGACTTCAAAGGTAACACGATGTCAATAAAAACATATCTATCAATAATCACTCTCAATGTGAATGGCCTAAATGTGCCCATAAAATGACACAGAGTTGCAGATTGGATAAAACGACAGGACCCATGCATATGTTGTCTACAAGAGACCCATTCTGAACCTGAGGATACAACCAGACTGAAAGTGAAGGGATGGAGAAGCATCTTTCATTCCAATGGGCATCAAAGAAGGCTGGGGTAGCGATTCTCATATCAGATAAATTAGATTTTAAACTAAAGAATGTAGTCAGAGATACAGAAGGACACTACATCATTCTTAAATGGACTATCGATCAAGAAGATATAACAATTGTAAATATTTATGCCCCCAATATTGGAGCATCCTATTATATAAGAAAACTCTTAATCAAGATAAAGAGTCATATCGATATGAATTCCTTGATAGCAGGAGATCTTAACACGCCTTTCTCAGTAATAGACAGATCATCCATGCAGAAAATCAATAAAGAAACAAAAGCATTGAATGACACAATGGACCAGATGGACTTCGTAGATATATACAGAACATTCCACCCTAAAACAACAGAATACACATTGTTCTCAAGTGCACATGGAACCTTTTCCATAATAGACCACATACTGGGTCACAAATCAGGACTCAACCAATACCAAAAGACGGAGATTATTCCCTGCATATTCTCAGATCACAATGCTTTGAAACTGGAGCTCAACCACAAGGAAAAGTTTCAAAGGAACTCAAACACCTGGAAGCTAAATACCACCTTGCTTAAGAATGCTTGGATCAGGGGGACAAGATGGCCAGGAACTAGGAGGATGCTTTGGTTCAACCTGTCCCCTAAAGTGAGCTGATTACCTACCAAGGAACTCCGATCACTCATGAAATCAGCCTGAGATCAAAATTCTACTCGTCAGGATCTCTACGGGGGCAGAAGACGCCAGTGGGACGTCAGGATCTCTACGGGGGCAGAAGACGCCAGTGGGCAGGTAAAGCGGAGTGGGAACACCGGACTGGTATTGG
>PISX010038007.1:0-10555 GCA_004024625.1 Mellivora capensis
TACCCTTTGACAAACACTTCCAATTCCTCCTTCCCAGGTATCCCCTAGTAAGCAAGATTTTGCTCTCTGCTTAAGTTTGACGTAGATTCCTATTAGCAGTGGTGTCATGAAGTAGTTGTTCTTCCTTATCTGGCTTGTTTCACTTACTTAGCCTAGTGTCCTCCAGGTTCACCCATGTTGTCCCAAATGACTGGATATCTTCCCTTCTAAAGGCCATATGATATCCCATTATACGTATAGACCACATTTTCTTTGTCCACTCATCTGTCGATGGACATTTAGGTTGTTTCCAAGTCTTTATAATTCTAAATAGTGCTGCAGTGAATATGTGAGTGCAGACATCTCCTTTGGGTCCTTGATTGGTATTCTTTTAGGTATATACCAAAGAATGGGATTGCTGGATCAAATGTTATGTTTTTAGGAGCCTGCATACTATTTTCCATGGTGCTGTACTAATTTATATTCCCACTAACAGTGTAAGTGTTCTCTTTCCCCCATAGTCTTGAAGATACTTATCTTTTCAGTTTTTGAGTATAGCCATTTTAACAGATGTGATACCTACCTACAGTTTTGATTTGCATTTTCCTGATGATCAGTGATGTTGGGCACCTTTTCATAAAGCTGTTGGCCATTTGTATGTTTTCATAAAGAAAAGTCTATTCAGGTCTTTCACCCATTTCAAAGAGTGGGTTTTTTTGTTTTGTTGTTCTTAAGGTGTAGGAGTTCCTAATATGTTTTGGATATTTACCCTTTTTTTCTCTTCCATAAATAAATATCAGTCACTCTGAAAAATGCTAAATATTTGAAGATATGAGTTGCTAGTTTCTAGAAAAAATAGAAATTGTGAAATAAATTAACAGAGGTATTGACTACAGGTGAAAGATGACAAATATCTAGAAATAAATGTTGGATTCAAGCTTTTATAACATCCATATGCTTTCTTTTCAGGTTAATGCTAACCTTCTTGCAAGTTTAGAAATTCATGCTATTATGATCATTTAGGAAAATGATGTGAATAGTGAGTAAAGTGTTCTGATGAGGGTCACAAAAACCTTCCTTCTAACAGCTTGAGCTCCTAAAGGAATTGACTTCTCAGATCACTTTGTCAACTAATGATAGGAATAGAAACTCAATTATATTTCAACCCTTGTAAATGTGTATAATCAAATCCATATGCAGAATTATTGAATTTAGAATTTGATGGAATTAAAGCAGAAAAGGGGACATTGGTGTAGGTGTGGGAACATAAAACAGAGAAGAGGAATGGTTTGCTGATTAACCCTTAAAATGTGAATGAAAACATCTTGTCTCCTCTCAGGGTCAACAGATATTTATTGTGGTTGCTGTGAACCATACATAATGTGGTGTTACTCTTGGATTTGACTCAGCATTTCTTTTACCTTATTTTGAGCTGAACCTTAACTAGTTTCTCAAACTACTATTTATTATAAACTGCTTTGCTACACATTAGCCTAATAACTGCACTATCAGTTTAATTT
Organism: Mellivora capensis; assembly: GCA_004024625.1. NCBI lineage: Eukaryota > Metazoa > Chordata > Mammalia > Carnivora > Mustelidae > Mellivora > Mellivora capensis. The sequence goes on from PISX010038007.1 coordinate 1,500, forward strand.
GTGTTGTGCATACTTCACCCTCCTTGCTCCTACCTATTAAATGCAAATCCAGATATATTTTATATGTGGTCCCAATTGAAAATTGCTGATTTCAACTTAATTTTCCAATTTCTAATAATGACACAGATGCTAATGGATAATTTCATTAATAGAACCTGTTGTGTAGGTTACTAGTTATAAAGTTCCTGTGGGTTCTACATTAGATCACAAAGCCAAAGTCTACTAAGCCATTCAGGATAGAGAGAGTAGGTTTGGATATGTTTATACACATTAATTATTCTTTCTCTAATCATTGTCTAAACTGAAAGGAAAAAGTTATAGTCAGCTTCCTAGTGACTTATATTTACCAAATTCTAATTTTCCAAAATTTATCACATCCTCATGTGATTTAGTGACTCATTTCAATTATGGGCTAAATCTCATGCTACCTACCTAGATGTCTTAATGGACATCCATAGGAGCCCACTTGGCCGTGGCTCAGGTACTGGCCCAGAACCAACCTATTCACTGTATCCAGAACACATGCTGTCTAAGTAGGACATCTAATCTCTGTCAGAGATCATTATTTGAAAGTCACCACAGTGATGTGTGGATTTAAGTTCACAACTCCTATGTAGAGAGTTTACTATGAATTAAGAAGAATAACATGTATACAACACACACACACACACACACATACAAAATCCTGTATCTTCCCACATTACACAGGAAATTACCTAAACAAGATGAGAAAATAGTAGAAATGAGAAGCTATAAAATGAAGGCTTTCATTTATGCCAATAATTATGAAAGTACAACACTATATTGCTGTCTTTAACATGTTTCCATCCCAACAATATTCATCCAGCATTAATGGAAACAATTCCAAAGCTCATGAGCTCAATATGTTGCTACATGATGAGATTATCTGATCAGGAAAAACTACATATAGTGTACTCTGTACTTGGCAGAAAAGAAAGAAAGAAATTGTGTTTCCCATGGGAAGAAAAGGTAGTACTAAGAGAATTCCAAAATCGTCTACATTCCAAGTTTTGCATATGCTTCTCTATGTGTGGCTAACAGCCTGGTCTGGAGCTGGAGATCACCGATCAAACTGACATGCGTTGTCAAACCTGGTATCAATCAGAAAAGGCCACCTTGGTGATCTAGGGTATTGGCCATAGAGCTTATGTTTTGCATGGAAGAGTAAGTAGTCTACAAGCTTTTAATGATTAAAAGAGATGAATGATTTGGTTAAAGAAACAACAAACTCATGGTTTTCCAAGGTTCTTTTAAATGGTAGACACTTAATATTTGGGGATGACTGTCATACTCTGCCAAGGTATAAATAAGTACCGTTCGTTTAGTCTTAAGAACATTGTTTAAAACCACAACCAAGTTATCATAGACTAGGCTCTCAGTATCTTCCAAGAGCTTGGCAGTAGGCATCGTATAATAGATACTCATTTCAAAAAGATTCCCATTTTTTTCTGAGGATTGTTTTTTTTTCTCCTTTGAAGGGAAGAGGCAAGGAAGAGCAATTCAGAGCCTCCCACACTGCCTGGGCACAGTACAAGAACAAAGGCCAGCTTCAGGGATGTGTTACCTGTGGTTGGCTTAATGCTCTGATGTTGTCGTCTTGAAACTCTAAATAATTTTTAAACAAAGGGCTCCATATTTTCATTTTTGTAGTAGGCCCCACAACTTTTGATTCCTGAAACTAACATCACACTGTATGTTAACTATACTGGAATTTTAAAAAAAAGTCACAGATTTACCAACCCTATAATGAGCTAATTGATATAAAATTGCTTTAATATTATTATAAAAATGAAATGAATACATATTCATATTGATACCAAATTGCCTTAATAATGCATTTTATAGGAAGACCAAGTAAATCTCAACTGAGAATTATTACCTTTTTTAAAACTTAGGAAATGGGGCACCTGGGTGGCTCAGATGTTAAGCGTCTGCCTTCAGCTCAGGTCATGATCCCAGGGTCCTGGGATCCAGCCCTCCATCGGGCTCCCAGCTCAGCGGGAAGCCTGCTTCTCCCTCTTGCACTCCCCCTGCTCGTGTTGCCTCTCTCACTCTCTCTCTGTCAAATAAATAAAATCTTAAAAAAAAAAACAACTTAGGAATAAGATATGCATAAGAATAAAGGATCAATTTTCCCCATAAAGAAAAAATTCACATTTTATCACCAATATTTGTACTGGAGGACCTGTAACATTATGTTTAAATATCAGAAACGCATATGGGTGTACAATTCTTGGTAACAAACTTTGTGACAGCTTAATAAAAAAACAAATATTTTGAAGCATAATATATGATTAATTTCCTCACATATTAGAAAATGCTTCAGCATATTATAACTCCAAACACTTTTGGAACATCTGTTTGTGTTTCGAGGGGAGTTTTCTGGTCAAAATGTGTTGTCCTCTAAACTTCAATTCCGGAAAGAACAGAGGATAATGAATTCAAGCCAGGTCTCAGTTGCAGGAGGCCTTATTCTCCTGTAAAGCAGGGGATCTCTGAGGGGCGTAATGTCACAAAGGCTCCAGTCCCCAAAGTCCTCACAACACTTGCCTCTTCCACACGGGTGTCTAAAGTTCTGCCCCTAATAAAGCTAGCAATTAAATGTGCCAGCTCTTCTGCTGAAATCTTCATCTATACAATTCATTCAATCCTCTCAGCGGGTAAATAATCTTTTAACACATGACAAAACTGAGGAACAAAGAGGTGAAATCATTTGCTTAGAAATCATACCACTAGCAGGGGTAGTGTTGGATTTTCAGTCCCAAAAGCCTGCCGCAGTCTGTATGCTTCAGCAATTGCCTCAGAGCCTCTCACAAGAATTTATTCTTTTTATTTTGAGAACTCCTTCCCCAGGCTGCCCTGGGGTCAGGCATTGATAACTGAGAAGAAAAGAGAATGTGAAAGCCAACTTGAGGTGGTAGAAGAGAGCAGGAAGTCAGCAGGCACCAAGTGAGAAGGAGGGAGACAAGGATAGGAAAGGAAAGCAGGGTGAGGTGGGCGCCTCCTTCCTGCCTATCATCCTCATGCCAGAGATTGGAGAGCTATGTATAACTTGTTGTCTCCACTTGCTTGCAAAATCTTCCAAATGCTCAACCCAATAAGAGGGGATTCATTATTGAGAGGACTTTTATCATCGGTGAAAGAAAAAACATAGTAAAAGCAAAAAGCAAACAGGAAGCTCCTGAAACAGATAACAACTAAAACTGAATAAATGCTCAAAGGCAAATGATCAATATATTTCCATTACCCTCAACCATCATCCTAGCATTCATCATTGGCATCATTGCAATGATACCTGGGTCAGGGCATCAAAATCTTTAAGCTCCAGGCAGCGGCACAATTCAGGTGATTTTAAAAAAAAAATTTTTTTAAGATTTTATTTATTTATTTGACAGAGATCACAAGTAGGCAGAGAGGCAAAGCAGAGAAAGAGGAGAAAGCAGGCTCCCCGCAGAGCAGAGAGCCCGATGTGGGGCTCGATGTGGGGCTCGATCCCAGGACCCCAGGATCATGACCTGAGCTGAAGGCAGAGGCTTTAACCCACTGAGCCACCCAGGCGCCCCTGATTTTTTTTTTTTTTTGGAGGATTTTACTTGTTTATTGGTCAGAGAGAAAGAACATGTAAGCAGGGGGAGCACCAGGCAGAAGGAGAAGCAGGCTCCCCACCGAGCAAGGAGCCTAATGTGGGACTCGATCCCAGGACCCCTGGATCATGACCTGAGCTGAGGGCAGATGCTTAACCCACTAAGCCACCCAGGCATCCCACAGTTCAGGTCACATTAATGTTCAGAATTCATTGGCTCTTTATCCCCACACCTGACCTTGTATTGTTCTTTATTTCTTTGTGGGGAAAAAAATATCTTCCAGATAACTGTATACCCCTTGTATCTTCATACAAGTATCTTCATACAGTATCTTCATACAGTATCTTCATAAAGGATATGGACAATATCTCTCTACTTTATATACAAATATCATGAAATTGTAATTCCAGCTAACTTTTACTGTACCCTATTTAAAAATTTTTAAATAAATTTTCATGTTCTGTTTATTAAAGATCCAGAAATTAGAACTCTAGATTTTAAAATGAAATGAGTTCTTTATTTATTCTTCTAGATCTTATTCCAATGTCATGCCAACTTTTACTATACTCCTTAAAAGAAAAGGCTTTTTGCTTTATTTGTTAGAAGACCAAAGATTTATTTGTTCCATTTATTCAAAATATTTATGGACCACTTGCTTCCCATCAGACACTCAGTAGGTGCATGGATATAGCAGTGAACCCAACAGATGAAGAACCCTGACCTGGTGGGGTTTATATATTAACCACCAGGCACTCAGGCTTTCATTCCTTTATATGGGAATCATTTCCCATTATTGGCAGAAATTCCCCTTTCTCTCGAGTTAATATGCATCCAGCTTACCATGACTGGTTTTATGGATTAATGAAATACATAAATGAAATAAATGCAAAAGGACATTCTTTACATCATCTTATGTGTCCTAGGACCATAAAATCCCATAGCAATTTGGTCACAGCTCTGTGCACCATTGATGTGTAAGCTATGCCATACAAAACAAAGTAGAAAATGAAGAAAATTTCTCTGAATACATGTACATTTTAAGGTCTCAGACAGTGGGGAACACATGGATTTGAATAGTACGTGTCCACTTATACATGGATTTTTCTTGATAAATACAGTATAGTACTATAAATGTGTTTTTTTATGACTTTCTTAATATTTCTTCTCTAGCGCACTTTATTGTAAGAATATGGTATAGAATACATACAGCATGCAAAGTATGTGCTAATCTACTGTTTGTTACTGGCAAGGCTTTCCGTCAATAATAGGTTATAAGTAGTTAAGTTTTAGGGGAAGTCATGTTATATGCCAATTTTTTACTATGAAGGAGTTAATGCCCTTACCCTCCATAGTTCAAGGGTCAAATGTCACTGAATTCATTATTTAAACAGGATAGGGGTGCCTAGGTGGCTCAGTGGGTTAAAGCCTCTGCCTTCGGCTCGGGCCATGATCCCAGGGTCCTGGGATCGAGCCCCACATCGGGCTCTCTGCTCCGCGGAGAGCCTGCTTCCTCCTCTCTCTCTGCCTGCCTCTCTGCCTACTTGTGATCTCTGTCTGTCAAATAAATAAATAAAATCTTTAAAAAAATTAAACAGGATAGAGAATATTCAGTGATGGATTTGGGCCAAAGAGAGGAGACGTGGCAGTAGGAAAAGAGGAGAGAGGTTCAATTCTAGCAGTTCTCAATCTTGTCCTGAAGCTTTCAGTGACCTGAAGGTATAAATCTGCCTGTGAAAGCTTAAATGCTTTCTCATTTTAAAGCACTCCACCATTATTCAATCAACCACTGCTATGTATACTAAAAATACAATCGGTGGGAAATTTTAACTTCTAGATAATATTTATTATTCAGTTTGTTCTGTTGCTTTTTTTTTTCTTAAGATTTATTTATTTATTTGAGAGAGAGTGAGAGGGAGCACCTGCATGAGCAGGGGGTAGGACAGAGGGAGAAGCAACTCCCTACTAAGTGGGGAGCCCAAAGCAGGACTCAGTCCAGGACCCAGGGATCATGACCTGAGCTGAAGGCAGGCACTTAACTGACTGAACCACCCAGGCACAACTCTTCTGTTGCTTTTCATCTGTAAGCAAATGTACAGAGTATAAACCAGCAAACCATATCCAACAATTTGTTTTTCTAACTTTTCCAATACTTAGGAGAGGCACTGCCATAGCCTCTGTCTACAAAAGACAATTTATAGAATAAAAAGCATTTACTGCTTTCACCCTTAAGAACCCAGTACACATTTTTAACAGTTGAAATACATGACCAGTTTGGCCCACACAAAAAAATACAGCAGTTTATAGAAAGCACTAATCCTTGTGAGGTGACCATACTTTACCAGTTTCTTAGGAAACACTGCCACCATGTGGTGTTTCAATCCAAAATGAATTTAAAGATTCATTATACAATTAAACATTGCACTTAATATTAGAGAATAAGAAAAACATTTTTCTAACAATATAACGTTGCAAAAAACTTATGGGTAATGTTTACTAGAATGTATAAATATTCACTAAGTGGGTTCTATAGAAATAAATATTTTTTTCACTAAATATTTATATATATACATATTTGATATAGTTTTACTTATTTTCATGTAAAAAAATCCCCTTTAAACCTAAAATATGCCACTGAAAAACAAAACTATAAAAGTTGAAAACATAATGATCAAAAGCATAAGCTAATTTTTTAAAGTAGTTTGTTTCAATTTGGTGTCCAAACACTATGAAAATGCTTTGAAATGTGCTTTAATATAGAAATACATGTATGTTTAATACATTAAAAATATATATAACTACATTCTTGCTCAACTGTTGTACTTTAGGAAATTTTAGATTTAATTTTCCCCTTCTTTGTATTCTATATATAAATATATTTATATTTATATTCTAGGTTTATATTCTAGATTTATATTCTAGGTTCACTAAAGATTATTAAAGATTATTAAAATATAATAAAATTAACACTCAAACTAGAAGGAAACCTATAAGGGTATATAATGTTTGTTCTCATAATCAAAGAAGAAAACAAATTTAAATACCTTTAGGAAAGATAAAGTATAGCTCACCATTTTTATTTTGAAAATCCTTATTGGTAAGTGTTCTTTCTTATATCCTGCCCAACTCTGTCATTTAACCATTTAAAGAGGTTTCCTCCGAATGTCTTCAGTTGAAAATTAAAAAGTGATTCCCTAGTTCTAGGAATTCTTCCCTTTATTGTTCTTCTCTACTGAGTAAGGATTACTATATCACACTTAAATATACACTAACAAACAACACCTGTTCATAGGTGTGGCAAAACTTTCTCAAGCATGTGAAAAAAACAAGTGGTAAGAAGTTTGAATAAAAAACTAACATTTGGGGGCGCCTGAGTGGCTCAGTGTGTTAAAGCCTCTGCCTTCGCTCAGGTCATGATCCCATGATCCTGGGATTGAGCCCCTCATGGGGCTCTCTGTTCAGCAGGGAGCCTGCTTCTTCCTCTCTCTCTGCCTGCCTCTCTGCCTACTTGTAATCTCTGTCTGTCAAATAAATAAAATAAATAAAATCTTTAAAAAAAAAACCAAAAACTAACATTTGATTTTAATTTAAATAAACACATTTATATTATATATTATGTTAAATATTTTAAAACTTTATTTCAATTTAAAATAGCAATGTGACCTTGCTAAAATGTGATGATCAAATCTTTAATGCTTCAGACAAAGGTTTCTTGGATGGTGGGATGCTTAATTAAATACATTGTCTTTTAGCTGAGACCCATCTGGCCTGTAGGGGTAAAAAGGTACAGAAAGCTTAAACTGTACAAAAAGGCTTAAAAAAAAAGGAAAATCAGTCTCATCAAAATTACACTAAAACTGATTTCAAATTGCATTTCAACCTAGTCTCAAGAGAATTATTCCTATAAGAAAATTACCCAAAGAAAAATGAATGAACACATTGAAATCATGTTAAATACTATATAGTTTTTTCTCCTTGCAAGTTTTGTTGTTGTTATTAACCTTATACTCAGACATCCCATGTAATATCAGCCAGTTCTCTTACCTCAAACAGTTTCACTCTTAAGTGATAAATAAATTCAGTTACTGAAATCTTACAGGAAAAGCTGTTCCAATGATCGTTGTAAATTTCAAGAATTAGAAATAGTGTTGTGACTAAACCTAGCATGACTTTCTCCTCCCTATTCAGTAATCTTTAATATCCAGTCTTATCCCTTGACTAATTAGAAGTATACAGTATTTCACATGGCAACATAATCAATGATTCTTCTAAAATGAACCAGAATAGGGTACCTGGGTGGCTCAGTTAGTTAAGCAACTGTCTTTGGGTCAGGTCATGATCCTGGAGTCCAGGGATCAAGCCCCACATCAGGCTCCCTGCTCAGCAGGGAGTCTGCTTCTCCCTCTGATCTCTCCCTTCTCATGCTCTCTCTCTCTCATTCTCTCTGTCTTTCAAATAAATAAATAAAATCTATAAATAAATAAAAATAAAAAAGTAAATTGAACCAGAATAGTTTTATTTCAGACTAAAAAAAAATGTCATTGAAGATGTGAGGAGAAAAGCTTTATTTTGCTTCTTGAGACTTAGGACATCAAAATCTCTACATCAATGGATGCAGATATATCTGTGAACAAAGTTCTACAGGAAAATATTACTGTAAAATGTAGCTAAAACATGAGGAGTATCTCTCCTGGACAGAGATTGAATGAAAAAAAACGCCTGGGAGCCTGGGATCATGACCTGAGCTGAAAGCAGACCCTTAGCCAACTGAACCACCAAGGTACCCTATAACCAAAGTTATTAAACTAGAAGTTGTTTTCTCAAGTTTACGTAATAACTGAAAGTTAACCCATTTAATAGAAGACACTTCAAATTTCTGGTTTGGCATATATATCGTACAATACAACATTAGTCAGTAGTATATGGATGATTAGTTTAATAAATGTTACTAAGATGAATCTGAGAACAAATATAAAGCTATTGTTTGGGTAAAGCTGAGTTTCCTAAAACTTTTCATCAATATTTTAAAATAATCTCACTCTTTTACCAAGGATATTTATTAGGCATCATTAAGAATATGATAGTATTCTAGGTTTTAAAATCTAGTCTCCCAGAAAAAAAAGTGAAATAAATACCACAATTCTAATGACATTCTATTTTGTTAAAAAGTAAGTCATTTTTAAAAGGAACCTATTCTCAATAGGTAGCAAACATTTTAGTAACCCGTGGCTTTTTAATATTATTTACTCTGGTCTATTTATTTCTTTTTCTTATACTTTAGTTAACTTTAATTTAAAAACACTGAATTTTAGGACATTTAACTCTACTGACATCAGACTCCCCCAAGGATAAAGACTGAACTTTTCCTACTATTTCAAAAGGAGTGCAACTTCCTCAATTCAAAGTATCAGCTATGAGTCAGACACAAATCAGTTTAGTCAGTATTTTTAAAGC
>PISX010038008.1:0-10552 GCA_004024625.1 Mellivora capensis
AGCTTTACTACAAAGCTGTGATCACCAAGACAGCATGGTACTGGCATCAAAACAGACACATAGACCAATGGAACAGAGTAGAGAGCCCAGATATGGACCCTCAACTCTATGGTCAAATAATCTTTGACAAAGCAGGAAAAAATATACAGTGGAAAAAAGACAGTCTCTTCAATAAATGGTGCTGGGAAAATTGGACAGCCATATGTAGAAGAATGAAACTCGACCATTCTCTTACACCGTACACAAAGATAAACTCGAAATGGATAAAGGGCCTCAACATGAGACAGGAATCCATCAGAATCCTAGAGGAGAACATAGGCAGTAACCTCTTTGATATCAGCCACAGCAACTTCTTTCAAGATATGTCTCCAAAGGCAAAGGAAACAAAAGCAAAAATGAACTTTTGGGACTTCATCAAGATCAAAAGCTTCTGCACAGCAAAGGAAACAGTCAATAAAACAAAGAGGCAACCCACAGAATGGGAGAATATATTTGCAAATGACAGTACAGACAAAAGGTTGATATCCAGGATCTATAAAGAACTTCTCAAACTCAACACACACAAAACAGATAATCATATCAAAAAATGGGCAGAGATATGAACATCCATGTTTTAATAGCATGTTATTCTTTGGCATTGATATTGTTTCTAGATTTTTTTCTTGTGGTTGATCTCTAGTTTCATAGCATTGTGGTCAGAAAACATGCATGATTTTGATATTTTTGAATTTGTTGAGACTTGTTTTGTGGCCTAATATGTGATCTAATCTGGAGAATGTTCCATGTGCACTTGAGCAGAATATGTATTCTGCTGTTTTAGAATGGAATGTTCTGAATATATCTGTTTCATTTATTTGTTCCATTGTGTCATTCAAAGCCACTCTTTCTTTGTTGATTTTCTGTGTGAATGATCTGTTCATTGATCTAAGTTAAAGTCCTCTACTATTGTTGTGTTACTATTGATTACATACTTCATGTTTATTATTGGTTGTTTTATGTATTGGGTGCAAAAGTTGGGTCATAAGTTGGGTGCATAAGTATTTACAATTGTTATATCTTCTCATTGATTTGGTCACTTTATGATTGTAATGTCTTTCTTTTTTTTTTAAGATTTTATTTATTTATCTGATGGAGTGAGAGATCACAAGTAGACAGAGAAGCAGGCAGGTAGAGAGAGGGGGGGAAGGCAGGCTCCCCAGTGAGCAGAGAGCCCTATGCAGGGCTCGATCCCAGGATCCTGAGATCATGACCTGAGCTGAAGGCAGAGGCTTAACCCACTGAGCCACCCAGGTGCCCCTATAACGTATTTCTTTATCTCTTGTTAAAATCTTTGTTTTATCTGATATAAGTATTGCTACCCCGGCTTTCTTTTCACTTCCATTTACATGCTTAATGCTATTCCATCTCTTCAATTTCAATCTTCAGGTGTCTTTAGGTCTGAAATGAGTGTCTTGCAGGCAGCATATAGATAAGACTTGTTTTTATTTGGGTTTATTTTGTTGTTGTTGTTGTTGTTGTTGTTTTATCTATTCTGTAACCCTATATCTTTTGATTGGAGCTTTTTGTCCATTTATAGTAAAAGTAATTATTGATAGGTATGTACTTATTATTTTGTTACTTGTTTTATGGCTGTTTTTGTAGTTCTTTTCTATTCCTTTCTTTTCTTGATCTCTTATGATTAGTTGACTTTCTTTAGTGATATACTTAGATTCCTTTCTTTTTATTTTTTGCACATTTCTTACTGCTTTTTGATTTCTGGTTGCCATGAGGTTTGTATATACTATCTTATACATATGTCAATTTATATTAAGTTGATGGTTGCTTAAATTTGAACCCATTCTTTACCTCTCTCCCTGTCATGTTTTAGGTATATGGTGTCATATTTTACATCCTTTTCTTCTATGATTTTTCTAGGTATACTTCATTTTACTGCTTTTTTGCTTTCTCTTTTTAAAAATCTCTGCATATGGTCTTTCTCTCTCTTTATCTCTCTCTTTTTTAAAAGACTTCATTTATTTGCCAGAGAGAGAGCATAAGCAGGGGAAGGAGCAGAGGGAGAAGCAGGCTCCCCCTGAGCAAGGAGCCAAAGTGGGACTTGATCCCAGGACACTGAGATCATGACCCAAGCCAAAGACAGACATTAATGAAAGAGCCATCTAGGTGTCCCGTGGTGGTCTTTTCTTTCCACTCAAATAACCTCCTTTAACATTTCTTATAGGGTTGTTTTAGTGATGATGAATTTTTTAAACTTAAGTTTGTCTCAGAAACTTTTTATCTCTTCTCCTATTCTGAGTGGTAAACTTGCTGGATGCAGTGTTCTTATTTGCAGGTTTTTCTTTCAGCACTTTGACTATATCATATAACTCCCTTCTGGCATGAAGAGTTTCTACTGAAAAATCTGCTGACAGCTTATACAGTTTCCTTTGTATGTAACTGTTTTCTTTTCTCTTTCTGCTTTTTAAACTTTCTCTTTATCAGTACCTTTTTCCATGTTAATTAGAATGTGTCTTGGTGTGGACTTCCTTGGTTTGATTTTGTTGAGGTCTCTATGTGTCTCCTTGATCTGGATTTCTGTTTTCTTCCTCAGATTTGGGAAGTTTTCAGGTTTTATTTATTCAAATAAATTTTCTTTCCCCTTTCTCTATCTTCTCCTTCTGGGATCCCTGCACTGCACATGTTATGCTTGATGAAGGCACTGAGTTACCTTAATCTATTTTAATTTATTATTATTATTATTTTTTGTCTCTCCTGTTCAGCTTTGTTACTTTGACCTATGAGTCACTGACCCAGTCTTCTGCTTCCTCTGGTTTACTATTTATTCCATCTAGGGCATTAAAAAAATATATATTTATTTATTTAAGAGAGAGAGAGAGGAAGGGAGGGGCAGAAGGGGAAGGAGAGAGAAACAGATTCCATGCTGATCATGGAGCCTGAATCAGGGCTTGATCTCAAGACTCTGAGATCATGACCTGAGCTGGAACCAAGAGTTGGACACTTAACAAACTGATCAACCCAGGTGCCCCTCCATCTAGTGCGTTTTTAATTCCAGTTATTGAGTTCCTCATCTCTGATTAGTTCTTTTTTAAGTTTTCTATCTGTTTGTTGAGGGCCTTGCTGAGATCCTCCACTCTTTTCTCAAGTTTAGTGAGTATATTTATGAACATTACTTTACCAGACATGTTACTTATCTGCATTTTATTAAGCTCTCTTGCTGTAATTTATTTCCTGTTCTTTCATTTGGGACATATTCTTCTGTCTCTTTATTTTGTCTAAGTTTCTGTGTCTGTTTCTTTCTTTTTTCTTTTTTTAATTTTTAAAAAACATTTTATTTATTTATTTTTTTGACAGAGAGAGAGAGAGAGAGAGTGAGAGAAGGAACACAAGCAGAGGGAGTGGGAGAGAGAGAAGCCGGATTCCCCCATCAGGGAGCCTGACATAGGGCTTGATCCCAAGTCCTGGAATCTGAGCTGAAGGCAGATGCTTAATGACTGAGCCACCAAGGCGCCCCTCTGTATCTGTTTCTATGTGTTAGGAAAGTCAGTTACATCTGCTCTTGAAAGTAGTGACCTAAAGAACAATAGGTCCTGTGGTGCCCTATGGTGCAGTATCCCCTGTTCACCAGAACCTGGTGCTTCAGGGGCCTGTCCTCTCTGTGTTGCCTGTGCCTTACTGTTACAGCTGAGCCATATTTTCTGTAAGTCCAGTTGTCTGGAATGATTCTCATTGCCTATTATGGGCAGGGTTTGGTGCCTGTATTAGTGGGCCAGTTTGGGGTCACCTTGTGCTTCAGCTGAGTCAGAGAAGGCATTCAGATACAGTACCACTGAACTGCAGGGTGCTTTTCCTCTGTCATCTCCTGAGAAGCTTTTGTTGATAGGTGGTGCCTGTAGTCAGACCTGATGGCTGCCCTAGCACCACTGTGAGAGCTGCATTTGGACTAGAGTGTGTGGTCATATCCCCTTTTCCCCAGAGAAGTCACTTTGGGGTGTTGCTGGCCTCTTTTGAAGCTGCTTGCATACTGCCAGGCTATGGCATCATTTTGCATGGTCTCCGGCCAGGCTGGATGGGACGGGTTTAGGTCTGGAAAAGAACAAAGGGGTGGAGAATCCAAGAGAGGACCTGTGGTGGCCTAAGAAAACTCCTGCTGTGGTCAGTCAGGTTGGTGGGAGCATGCTGTTAGCAAGCTAGGTAGTGGGTGTTCATGCAGTGCTGGTTCCTGCAGGTGTCCATATATTTAGGCTTGGAGGGTACGGAAGGGAAATGGTACCTTCCAGCTCTTTTGTTTTTGAAGAAGTCTCCCAAATATCCCTGCCCCTCCAGCACATACTCTGTGATCAGTAAATAAATCTGGCTATATACCCCCAGGATTGTATAAACTGCTGCTTCTACACTCTCATTCTGCAGGTCTGTTTGTTGTGCTGTCTCTTCTAGTGCAGGGACTCAATTCCTATTGTCCTCTGGTTCTCCCAGTGCTGAGTCCCCTAATTTTTAAAGTTCCAAGTGTTAAATCCCACTGATTATAAGAAGTTGTGAAATTTGTTCCCTATGGTTTTCAGAGCCCAGTGTTAAGGGGATTTATCGCCCCCCCCTGGGTGTCCCCATGCCTGGAATGCCTGGAGTACTTGAATTGGGGGTCTGCTCTTCTCTCTCCACACCTGCTAATCCCTCCCTCCCACAGACAGTCCCATGGGTCATTTGACTTCCAGCTGTGTCTCTGCCCTTCCTACCTTCTTCAGTGTGGCTTCTTTTTTACATTTAACTGTGGAAAGTCTGTTCTGACAGTCTTCAGATCATTTTTTGGGGTTATTTACATTGATGTGGATATTATTTAGTTGTATCTGTGGAATGAGGTGACCTTGGCTTCCTCCTATTACGTAATCTTCCCCAGAACTCCCTAGAGTTGGTTTTTAGGATGTCTTTGAGAAACAGTTTCTCCACCCTTCACAATGGATCCAGGTGGAGGACAATCAATGTTGATTGCTATTGCCATCTGTACTTTCATTGCTCATTTTTTTGTCTCTTTTGTTTACTGTTACATTCTTAATATTTGAAGCAGTGCTTGGTATATTGTGATCAATGAATACTTAATGAACAAATGAATAAATGAATGACTTTCATGAATAGGAAATTAGATAAGAGGTGACAATCTGCAATGAGTAGAGGGAAATCTCAACCATGGACACAAAATGTTAGTGAAAGTGTTGGAGAGATTCCAGATCTTTAGAAAGGGGCAAATTTGCAGACTTAAAAAAAGAGAACCAGGGCAAATTAGAATTAGAGGTTACAACTAGAGGGGGAGTCCACGGCTGGGTTACATGAAGAAAGGAGCCTGAGGTGCATGAAATTTGCATATGAGTGAGGGAAATGAATCTTTGGAAACTGCTTCCAGATCTTGCCCTGGGCTAAGTTGAACAAGATTTTGCTATCATCAGTTAACCCGTAGAAGTAGCTGACTAGGATTAAAAGTTTAGTGAAGAAATTCTGTTCTGAAAGTTGGGATCCCTTCTGTCTTTGGATCTGTTAATGTCCAGTCACTGCCAAGCAATTCTTGTAGAAATCCTTGTCAAATTTCTTAAGATAACCATATTTCTAATGAAGTCTTAGCTTCCTTTACTCACTGAGAAAAACTGACTTCTTTATGAGAGGCATCTGATTAAATTTGGAGCAAAAACATATAAAAAGGCTTTCCAGGGCGCCTGGGTGGCTCAGTGGGTTAAAGCCTCTGCCTTCAGCTCAGGTCATTATCTCAGGGTCCTGGGATCAAGCCCCACATCGGGCTCTCTGCTAAGCGGGGAGGCTGCTTCTCCTTCTTTCTCTGCCTGCCTCTCTGCCCACTTGTGATCTCTCTCTGTCAAATAAATAAAATCTTAAAAAAAAAAAAAGGCTTTCCTATGCTGTGTTAATTACAAAAATAAGCAGATCCCCAGTGGAGAGATGCTTCTCCTTTTGTGAGCCCCCAAGAGGGGAGATATTTCTGAGTAGGTTTTTTTCTAAATTATGCAGTTTAGATTTATCTTCTAAATAAATAGTGCTTTGTGTCAAGGGGAGGGATGGAGGAAGAAGAAGAAGAGAAGCAGTCCTGGTCTGCAGAGTGTCTCCAGAACATTTCTTCAGGGAGAGGATCCCATTTCAGTATATCCAAATTTATCTTTTGAGAGTTTTTTCATGAATATTGGAAACAGAAGAGCTCCTTCCCTGCTTCGTGTAGCAAAATAATTAAGCCTATTCCAAGACATAACAATCAAAGTAGGTTTAGTAGTTACAATGCTAAGCAATGGTGACAAACTTTTCTTATTATTGTCCTCACCATCAGCAAACATTTGTTCTTTATGGATTGTTTCTTAGAAAAAACTAGTTTTAGAGAAATTGACATATGTTTGTGCATCTGCAGTAAGGAAAATACAAAGCAAAAGTATTTTTATCATTTCATTTTGCTGCCTTATAGTTATTTTAGAAATCAGTGAAGTGTTTACAACACTTTTCAAAGAGAGGGAGGTGGTGGGGGGGAGACTCAGAAACTGCTAAATGAATCTACAGTCTTCAACTTAGAAACCCAGAAGGCCTTGCTTTGCATTAGATGACCATTTACTTACATTGTTTAATTAAGGGCAATCTTATTTATTGTAAGTAAAAATTTGTTTTCTATCATTTACAACTGTATTTGATTTCCTCAAAGTTGAGAATTTGTGGTTGTTAGAGTTCATGGTTGTTATTCTCATTTGAGAGTTTTACTGCATTTTTCCACTGCACATTTTTCCAGAACAGATAGTAGTTGTTATTATTTTTTAATTTTTTTAAAAAAAGTTAACTTGTATTTCTATGATAGTACATTACCATATAATTAGCACTGATACTAAATTTTAAATATACAAGAGAAAATCCACTGAAAAATGCTTTTTTCTCCCTACAGTGAAGCTTAAGCAGTTTTTTCTTCTCCATGAGCAGCCACTGTAACCAGTTCTTTTTATATCCATCAGGAATCTTCTCTACATACATACATAATATTCCTTTTTCAAAAAACTCAAATGAGAACCCATTTTGTTTCATCACTTCATCTCTCTTTATCATATATTGGGAACATTTCTTGTCAGTACTTATAGAACTATTTTGTTATTTTTAAAGGTTACATTATATTTCATTTTATGATACTAATAGGTTTATTTAGAGTGACTAATTGATAGGACAAATAAGTTACAAAATACACTATTGAATATTCATATATGTGTGCTATTTTGTTCTTTTGTGTATTCATCTAGGAATGAAACCGCTTGGTTAGGATATATACTTCAAAAATTTTAATAGCTGTTTCCAAATTGTTCTCCACGGAGTTTGTACAACTTTGAATATGACATTGTAGTTTATAATTCTAAGGTAACATAGTTTTGATTTTGGACAGGAATCAGAATAATCTTTTTTTTTTAATTTTTAATTTTTTAAATTTCTTTTCAGTGTACCAGAATTCATTGTTTATGCACCACACCCAGTGCTCCATACAATACATGCCCTCCATAATACCCACCACCAGGCTCACCCACCTTCCCACCCCCTGCCCCTTCAAAACCCTCAGATTGTTTTTCAGAGTCCATAGTCTCTCATGGTTCATCTCTGCCTCCAAAAATCTGTCTTTAAGCTTAATGTTCTTCACTCATACTCACTTCGATTGTAGAAATACTGCCTTTCATCTTTTTTTTTTTTTTTAACCTAGTAATGAGTCTAACAATATTCTGTCTTACACAGTGGAGGATGCAAACTCGCTCAGGATGCAAACTTCCAGGGTTTAAATTCTGTTCTCACTGCTTAGGGTGTGTGTGTACACTAAGGAGAGTAAGAGTTCTTCTATCAGAGATTCACTGTGAGGACTTAATGAGGTAACACATAAAAGACACTTGAAACATTAAACACTTGATAAATATTAGGTATTATTTTTATTATAATAAAAAATTTAAGATGTTCTTACTTTGGGGGTGCCTGGGTGGCTCAGTGGGTTAGGCCTCTGCTTTCAGCTCAGGTCATGGCCTCAGGGTCCTGGGATTGAGCCCTGTACTGGGCTCTCTGCTCAGCAGGGAGCCTTCTTCCCCTCCCCTCTCTCTCTCTGCCTATATGTGATCTCTGTCTGTCAAATAAATAAATAAATCTTTAAAAAAAAAAGATGTTCTTACTTTGAAAGTGCTTTTAGGGGACAGATGACAAATAATGAGTGTAAGAATGAACAATATGAAACCTTTTAAAATTCAATATAAATGTGCATATAAGATATTGTATATTTAATAAATGCTTTTTAGAACAATGAATAAAGAAATGAGCGAATAAATAACATTTAATATATCAGAAGATATTAGAAATTTATCCAGAAATTGTATTTGATATTTTTCAACTCAGTTTTTAAAATTTGTTGCTCATTTAACCAGTATAATTTTTAAAAGTGAATTCTTTGAAATAGATAAAATTCATAATTAATTTTGTTATAATATGCTAAAGAGATTTTAGAGCTTCCTATTATGTTATTCTATCATCTATCTACCACCAATTTATCTTTTTAAAATAATTTTAAATTTTTTTATAAACATATAATGTATTATTAGCCCCAGGGGTACAGGTCTGTGATTCGCCAGGTTTACACACTTCACAGCACTCACCATAGCACATACCCTCCCCAATGTCCATAACCCCACCACCCTCTCCCTACCACCCTCCTCCCGGCAACCCTCAGTTTGTTTTGTGAGATTAAGAGTCTCTTACAGTTTGTCTCCTTCCCAATCCCATCTTGTTTCATTTATTCTTTTCCTACCCCCAAACCCCCCCACATTGCATCTCCACTTCCTCCTATCAGGGAGATCATATGATAGTTGTCTTTCTCAGGTTGACTTATTTCACTAAGCATAATACCCTTTACTTTCATCCACGTGATCACAAATGGCAAGATTTCATTTCTTTTGATGGCTACGTAGTATTCCATCGTGTGTGTGTGTGTGTGTGTATATATATATATATATATATATATATATATATACACCATACCTTCTTTATCCATTCATCTGTTGATGGACATCTAGGTTCTTTCCATAGTTTGGCTATTGTGGACATTGCTGCTATATACATTCGGGTGCACGTGCCCCTTTGGATCACTACGTTTGTATCTTTAGGGTAAATACCCAGTTGTGCGATTGCTGGGTCAGAGGGTAGCT
The DNA here is from genome assembly GCA_004024625.1 of Mellivora capensis. NCBI lineage: Eukaryota > Metazoa > Chordata > Mammalia > Carnivora > Mustelidae > Mellivora > Mellivora capensis. The sequence continues at coordinate 9,186 of PISX010038008.1, forward strand.
CTATTTTCAAGCTTTTCAGGAACCTTTGGGCTGTTTTCCAGAGTGGTTACACCAGCTTGCATTCCTACCAACAGTGTAGGAGGGTTCCCCTTTCTCCGCATCCTCGCCAGCATCTGTCATTTCCTGACTTGTTAATTTTAGCCATTCTGATGGGTGTGAGGTGATAACTCATTCTGGTTTTGACTTGTATTTCCCTGATGCCGAGTGATGTGGAGCACTTTCTCATGTGTCTGTTGGCCATCTGGATGTCTTCTTTGCAGAAATGTCTGTTCACGTCCTCTGCCCATTTCTTGGTTGGATTATTTATTCTTTGGGTGTTGAGTTTGATAAGCTCTTTATAGATTTTGAATACTAGCCCTTTATCTGATATGTCGTTTGCAAATATCTTCTCCCATTCTGTCAATGGTCTTTTGGTTTTGTTAACTGTTTCCTTTGCTGTGCAAAAGCTTTTGATCTTGATGAAATCCCAATAGTTCATTTTTGCCCTTGCTTCCCTTGCCTTTGGCGATGTTCCTAGGAAGAGGTTGCTGTGGCTGAGGTCGAAGAGGTTGCTGCCTGTGTTCTGCTGAAGGATTTTGATGGATTCCTGTCTCACATTGAGGTCCTTCATCCATTTTGAGTCTATTTTCATGTGTGGTGTAAGGAAATGGTCCAATTTCATTTTTCTGCATGTGGCTGTCCAATTTTCCCAACACCATTTGTTGAAGAGACTGTCTTTTTTCATTGGACATTCCTTCCTGCTTTGTTGAAGATTAGTTGACCAGAGACTTGAGGGTCTATTTCTGGGCTCTCTGTTCCGTTCCATTGATCTATGTGTCTGTTTTTGTTCCCCTACCATACGTCTTGATGATGACAGCTTTGTAATAGAGCTTTAACTCTGGAATTGTGATGCAATCAGCTTTGGCTTTCTTTTTCAATATTCCTTTGGCTATTCGAGGTCTTTTCTGTTTCCATATAAATTTTAGGATTATTTGTTCCATTTCTTTGAAAAAAATGTGTGGGATTTTGGCAGGGATTGAATTAAATGTGTAGATTCCTTTAGGTAGCATAGACATTTCCACAATATTAGTTCTTCCAATCCATGAGCATGGAATATTTTTCCATTTCTTTGTGTCTTCCTCAATTTCTTTCATGAGTACTTTATAGTTTTCTGAGTATAGATTCTTAACCTCTTTGGTTAGGTTTATTCCTAGGTATCTTATGGTTTTGGGTGCAATTGTAAATGGGATTGACTCCTTAATTTCTCTTTCTTCTGTCTTGTTGTTGGTGTAAAGAAATGCAACTGATTTCTACCACCAATTTATCTTGAGGGATAGAGTGATACTACATTACATAGATAAGAAGTACTATTAGGTGGGTCATAACGT
>PISX010038009.1:0-10555 GCA_004024625.1 Mellivora capensis
TGGGGTTTCATCAAGATCAAAAGCTTTTGCACAGCAAAGGAAACAGTCAACAAAACCTGTATGTATATCTTGGTAGAACTTTTTTTCATCTAATTTTTCAGGTAACAGACGTCTTACAAGTTTTACTGAGTCTAAAAGTAGAGTGTGACTAGAAATAAGACACTAGCAAAATTCAGAACAAAAAGAATTCTGCATACTTATGACCCATAATGCACCTGTTACTACATGAAGAATACAAAGAGTTGCAGAATTGCCTCTGAAATAAGAGTCATTTACAGATACTGTTGAGATATCAATCACATTTCTTTTGTACAGCAAGTATTTTTTCTCTTTTTCTTGATAGCTTTTTATTATTTTTATTAACATATTAATGAAATAAATAATTTTTATTATTTTTATTAACATATAATGCATTATTTGTTTCAGGGGTAGAGATCTGTGATTCTTCAGTTTTATACAATTCACAGCATTCACCATAGCACATACCCTCCGCAATGTCCATCACCCAGCCATCCCATCCCTCCCACCATCCTCCACTCGAGCATCCCTCAGTTTGTTTCCTAAGATTAAGAGTCACTTATGGTTTGTTTCCCTCTCTGGTTTCATCCTATTTCATTTTTCCCTCCCTTCCCCTATGATCTCCTGTCTGGTATAGCAAATATTATGTAATATGTGAATTTAATGTCACCAAAGTTAGGGAAATAACACATTTCATTGAAATAACACATTTCATTTCATGAACTTCTTCAGTAAACTCAAAGTTTTTTTCCTCCATAACTAATATTGATCCTTATTTCAATGATTTTATTTTACTTGCTTCATTTTTCTGTATATTATATACATATATAAAATATACATAAATACATACATAACCATATCCCCATTTACTTACACACAAGTACAGTAAATCCTTTAGTACCCCCAACCCAACCCTCCTTGTGGAAAAAAAATTAAAAAGAAAGGTGAGTAGATTGTTAAGTCAAAGATATAAAAAGTCTGGGGAATAGTGTAGTGTTTCTATTTTTAAAAATTATATTCATAGGAAATAATCATGCTCTTTCCATAATTTTATAGAAAACTTGAAAAGAGCTTTTTAAAAAACTATAAATAGTAGTCAGCTACAAAAATGTCAATGTAACCAAAGTGAAATTCTATATTTACCCTTTGTCTTTTAAGGTTGATGTGTTGTATTCTTAAGACCAACATTCTAATTAAACTTAATAAATATATTTTAGCAGAGAGAGGAAAGAAAGGATTCTCAACCCCAGAAACTGAACATATCTCAATAAAATGTTTAATATAATTAGTAAAAGTGAAACATTTATTTTAAAAAATTGAAAATTGCCCCAAGGTTAATTGGGAGGAACCTGGGTCCAGTTAATCAAAGTGAGAGAAGAATACAATTAATGATATGGCTGTTTTACAGACAGAATCCTTCATTGTCTTTCATATATGTAAAAATATGGTAAGTGGTATAGAGTTTGAAATGTATGCTTTTCTTTTCTGAGAAATTCTTCTGGCAAAACCATTTCTTGCATTGCTTACATTATGGCTTTCACAAACTCTTTTTTGACCACTAATAAAGGAGATTGCCAGATTGAGTTGTAGTAAAAGAGAATATTGCCATGCTTTCACACAGAATCTTTTTTTCCCCTTGTCTGACTTTTGAGTTATTTCCATGATTGATTTTTATATAACCTACTAGGTTCTGATTTAATTGGTGATTTGATAAAAATGTTTTGTTTAACACAATCTAAGTTTGTATGTCAAGTTATCTGCATACAATATTTATCCACTCACTCATCCATTCATTCATCCTTTAACTTTCTCACCACTCACTCACCCATACAGAGAAAATGCTTTGAAGTCAAATATATGGTTGAGGCATTAAAGATGAATCAGAACGATCTCTGATTCTCAATTGATTTACAGTTCATAAGTAAGATGTATACATTTACTAATGGATACAATGAAGTGTCAAGGATTCCATGTTAGAAAATCACACCAGGTATCCTGGTGCCTCAAATAAGGGAAGAAGGTAGTTATGGACGTGATGGTAATAAAAGAGATTCCATGAGGAAAGTCATTGTAGTGAATCTCACAATATGAGTTGGTCTTTACAAGTGGGGCACGACAGTTGAAGGCATTCCATACAGGAGCAGAATAGATAATGGGACCCTGGAATACAACCTCCAGGATTCTAAAATTTGTGAACTGTTCTATGTCAAAACAACATTTCTGAAATTAAAGGAGGGCAACTTGGTCCTCAGGAAACACTTGAAATCTCTGGAGACATTTTTGATTGCCACAGCTGGATTTGAGGGCAGAGTTGTTACTGGCATCAAGGATGATACTAAGCATCATACAATGCATAGGATAGGGAAGGGAACAGAACTGGGACTAAATGAGATGCTGCTAAAGATGTTCCACAGATGGAAGAGCATGAACTGTTTTGCATACTCTGCTAAAGAGTTTGTGCTTTAAAGGCAAAGATGGATACGAAGAGGTTCTTACATTTTTCTTTGTTTCTTTTTTTCTTTATTTTAGAAACATCTTTTGGATCTATAACAGCAGCTTTGAAGATAGAAGACCAAAGGGTCAGGAGACCAATCAACATTAAATTAATTCTTCAGGTAATTTGGATGTGACTAGACTGCGTGCTTTAGTAATATCATTTATCTAATTTGGGTCTCAGATTCCTCTTTTATAAAATGAAAAGTTTGAACTAGATGTCCTAATGGCCATGCAAGTATTAAAATTCTAGAAGAACTTGCTTGTGGAAAAATACAGTGATATGAAGAATTCTTCTATATTTATATGCTTAGATGAATCTAATCCACATATGTGTGCACATATATACACATTCAAATGTATTCACATGTATGTGCCTCTCGATCTCCCTGATTTTAAAGACATGGATGGTGAACAGATGACACTGTGTGTGCACTGATGAAGTCTGATATTTGTTCCTGTCATCTCTTCACTAAAACAGTTATTAACAGAATTCTCACTTGTCCTATATGAAGTCAAGTTAATAAACCAAATCATCTTCCATGTACCAGGGTTCCTAGGTGGCTCAATCTGTTAAGCTTCTGACTTTTGATTTTGGCTTGGTCATGATCTCAGGGTCCTGAGATTGAACCCCATGTCAAGCGTTGTACTCAGCCCAGAATCTGCTTGATATTCTCTCTCTCCCTCTCCTTCTCTCCCTGCTTGCATTTTCTCTCTAAAATAAATAGATATTTAAATAAATCTTTAAAAATAATAATAATCTTGAAAGCACCTTTCTGTAAAGTTACAACAATCATCTGGCACGTATAGGATCTACAAGAATTTGGGGGATATCTCTAAGCCCTCATTACCTATGATGCTGGAAAACAGTTCCATAAATTTATAAAAAGTTTATTATTGATGAGTGTCAGGTATTGCTTGTCACTAAAATAAGTCGTATTATATATATTGGAAAGAACTTTAGATTTAAGGCATTGTAAAATACTTATTTCTATAGAATTGTGCTTGTGACACATTATCAAAAGAAAAAAATAATTAACACAATGAGTTTTGTGAAGATAAGTATGGGGTCAAGACCTAGTAAGAGAAGCAGGGACTCCAACAGCCTGCATAGCTTTCAAGACAGAATTTCAAACATGCGTTGTCTAACAAAAGCAGCATGGGACTAAATCTCCTAGGGTTTCTCTATGTGGGAGGGTCATGCAATTGCTGGGCTAGGTAACTGAGTAAAAGAAGAGACACAAAACTGTATGGACACCACCAGCTACAAGGAGCATAATGTGTCTGAATAAATATTTATATCACAAAGGGAGAATCTGGAGAATCCAATCATATTGTTCTTTCTCAGGAAGTTGGTATTACTGATTATGAAATTGGCAAAATACAAAATGAGGATTAATAAAGGAGATAATTTTGCTTTAAATTTGGTTTAGACAGAATTAGGAGGGAGCTATATGAATTCTCAAATGCAAGGCTCCAGACACCTCTAATTTTCCAACTATAAGTGCCTATGATTGTATCATGAAATTTATGTAGCTTTGTTGTCATCTCTTCTCTAATTAACCTGGGGAATGTAATTTTGTTGTTGTTGTTTTTGTTTGTTTGTTTGGCTTTGAAGGTGGAAATGAAACACTTGTTTTGAGGAAATAACAGAGAAGTTTCAATGAGCAAAGATAACAGCTGTTACCTCAAGGAAATTTTTGTAATTCTACAAACCCCATCTAATATATCCTTTGGTCAAACTCTAACCACATCCACTCAGTGATCAGATAGCACAAAGTAGCAAAGGAGGAATCTACCAAGGATAATGGAGCTTCGTGAAAAGAAAAGCAAGTTAAGGTGAATGAGAGAGTCATTACCACCTGAAGAAGACCCAGAAGGCAGACGCAAGGAAGAGAAATAGATGAGATGCATGGCCTAGCAACGGGGAAAACATTCTTGATACTGAGCACATTTGCCTTTCCAGTCTCACGTGGCTTTATGTCCAACTTTCTTGGAGAGGATAACTGCTGAACTAGGCTTGAAGATACAGTGAATGTCTTCGAACCCAGTTGGCAAGGCAATAGGGATAGGGAGTGGAGGACATTCTCCCAGCATTATTATTATTTTTTAAAATTTTATTTTATTTTTTCAGTGTTCCAAGATTCATTATTTATTCACTACACCCAGTGCTTCATGCAATATGTACAAAATCCATAATACCCACCACCAGGTGCACCCATCCTCCACCCCCTCCCTTCCAAAACCCTCAATTTGTTTCTCAGAGTTCACAGTCTCTCATGCTTTGTTTCCCCCTCCAATTTCCCCCAATTCACTTTTCCTTTCCTTCTCCTAATGACTTCCATGTTATTCCTTATGCACCACAAGTAAGTGAAACCATATGATAATTGACTCTCTCTGCTTGACTTATTTCACTCAGCATAATCTCCTCCAGTCCCATCCATGTTGATGCAAAAGTTGGGTATTCATCCTTTCTGATGGAGGCGTAATATTCCATTGTATATATGGACCATATCTTCTTTATCCATTCATCTGTTGAAGGACATCCTGGCTCTTTTCACAGTATGGGGACTGTGGCCATTGCTGCTATGAACTTTGGGGCCCTTCTTTTCACTACATCTGTATCTTTGGGGTAAATACCCAGTAGTGCAATTGCAGGGTCATAGGGTAGCTCTCTTTTTAATTTCTTATGGAATCTGCACACTGTTTCCCAAAGTGGCTGCACCAACTTGCATTCCCACCAACAGTGTAAGAGGGTTCCCCTTTCTCCACATCCTCTCCAACACTTGTTGTTTCCTCTCTTGTTAATTTTGGCCATTCTAACTGGTATCAGGTAGTATCTCAGTGTGGTTTTGATTTGAATCTCCCTGATGGTTAAGGATGATGAACATTTTCTTGTGTGTCTGTTAGCTATTTGTATGTCTTCTTTAGAGAAGTATCTGTTCATGTCTTCTGTCCATTTTTTTGATGTGATTATCTCTTTTTTGAGTGTTGAGTTTCATGAGTTCTCTATAGATCTTGGATATCAGCCCTGTGTCTGTAGTGTCATTTGCAAATATCTTCTCTCATTCCGTGGGTTGCCTCTTTGTTTTGTTGACTGTTTCCTTTGCTGTGCAGAAGCTTTTGATCTTAAGAAGGTCCCAAAAATTCATTTTTGCTTTTGTTTCCTTTGCCTTTGGAGACATGTCTTGAAAGAATTTGTTGTGGCCGATGTCAAAGAGGTCACTGCCTATGTTCTCCTGTAGGATTTTGATAGATTCCTGCCTCATGTTGAGGCCTTTTTATCAATTTTGAGTTCATCTTTGTGTATGGTGTAAGAAAATGGTTGAGTTTCATTCTTCCATACATAGCCATCCAATTTTCCCAGCACCATTTATTGAAGAGACTGTCTTTTCTCCACTGGATATTTATTTCCTGCTTTGTCAAGGATTATTTGACTGTAGAGTTACGGATCCATATCTGGACTCTCTACTCTGTTACACTGGTCTATGTGACTGTTTTTGTGCCAGTACCATGCTGTCTTGGTGATCACAGCTTTGTAGTAAAGCCTGAAATCAGGCAACGTGGTGCCCCCAGTTTTGTTTTTCTTTTACAACATTTCCTTAGCAATTCAGGGTCTTTTCTGCTTCCATACAAATTTTAGGATTATTTGTTCCAGCACTCTGAAAATTGTTGGAGGAATTTTGATCAGGATGGCATTGAAATTATAGATTGCTCTAGGCAGTATAGACATTTTAACAATGTTTATTCTTCTGATCCATAAACAGGAATGCTTTTCCATGTTTTTGTGTCTTTAACTTCTTTCATGAGTGTTCGGTAGTTCCTCAAGTATATATCCTTTATCTCTTTGGTTAGGTTTATTCCAAGGTATGTTATGGTTCTTGGTGTTATAGTAAGTGGAATTGATTCTCTAATTTCCCTTTCTATATTTCCATTGTTAGTGTATAAGAAAGCAACTGATTTCTGTACATTGACTTTGTATCCTGCCACATTACTGAATTGCGGTATGAGTTCTAGCAGTTTCGGGGTGGAGTCTTTTGGGTTTTTCATATAAAGTATCATGTCATCTGCAAAAAGAGAGAGTTTTAGTTCTTCTTTGCCAATTTGAATACCTTTTATTTGTTTTTGTTGTCTGATTGCTTTTGCTAGGACTTCTAGTACTATGTTGAACATAGTACTGGTGAGAGTGGGCATCCTTGACACATTCCTGATCTCAAAGGGAAGGCTGTCAGCTTTTCCCCATTGAGGATGATATTCATTGTGGGTTTTTCATAGATAGATTTTATGAAGTTGAGGAATGTTCCCTCTATCCCTATCCTTTGAAGAGTTTTAATCACGAATGGATGCTGTCTTTTGTCAGATGCTTTTCTGCATCAATTGAGAGGACCATGTGGTTCTTCTCTCTTCTCTTATTGATTTGTTCTAACACACTGATTTATTTGCGAATATTGTACCACCCTTGCATCCCAGGGATAAATCCCACCGGGTCATGGTGGATAATCTTTTTAACGTACTGTTGGATCCTATTAGCTAGGATCTTGTTAAGAATCTTGGCATCCATATTCATCAGAGATATTGGTCTGAAATTCTCCTTTTTGATGGGGTCTTTGCCTGTTTTGGGGATCAGGGTAATTTTGGCTTCATAGAAAGAGTCTTAGAGTTTCCCTTCTGTTTCTATTTTTTGGAACAGCTTCAGGAGAATAGGTATTATTTCTTCTTTTAATGTTTGATAGAATTCCCCAGGGAATCCGTCAGGTCCTGGGGTCTTGTTTCTTGGGAGGTTTTTTTATTATTATTAATTTCATTTCTTCTCAGCGTAACAGAATTCATAGTTTTACAACACACCCAGTGCTCCATGCAATGCGTGTCCTCCATAATACCCACCACCTGGCTCCCCCAACCTCCCACCCCCCACCCCTTCAAAACCCGCAGGTTGTTTTTCAGAGTCTTGGGGGGTTTTTGATCAGTGCTTTGATCTTGTTACTAGATATTGGTCTATTCAGATTTTCAATTTCTGTTTCAGTCTTGGAAGTTTATAGGTTTCCAGTAATGCATCTATTTCTTCTAGGTTGCTTAACTTATTTGCATATTACTGTTGATAATAATTTCTGATGATTGTTTCTCTTTCCTTTGTATTAGTCGTGATCTCACCCTTTTCATTCATAATTTTATTAATTTGGGTCCTCTCTTTTTCTTTTGAAATAGTTTGGCCAGTGGTTTATGGATCTTATTGATTCTTTCAAAGAACCAACTTCTAGTTTCATTGATGTATTCTACTGTATCCCTAGTTTCTGTCTCATTGATCTTGGCTCTAATCTTGATTATTTCCCTTCTTGGCTTAATTTGTAGTTGATTCTCCACTTCTTTAAGGTGTAAAGAGAGTTGGTGTATTCAGGATTTTTCCTTTTTTTTTTTTTTTTTTTGAGTGAAGCTTAGATGGCTATGTATTTCCCCTTAGGACGGACTTTGCCATAGGTTTTGGAACAGTGTGTCTTTATTCTCATTGGTTTTCATGAATTGTTAAAGTTCTGCATTGACCCAAAAATTCTTGAGCAGGATGGTCTTTAGCTTCCAAGTGTTTGAATTACTTCCAAACTTTTTCTTTTGGTTGATTTCCAGGTTCAAAGCATTGTGGTCTGAGAATATGCAGGGAATAATCTCAATCTTTTGGTATCAGTTGAGCCATGATTTGTTACCCAGTATTTGGTCTATTCTGGAGAAAGTTCCATGTGTGCTCTTGAAGAATGAGTATTCTGTTTTCTTAGGGTGGAATGTTCTGTATAAATCTATGAGATCTGTCTGGTCCAATCTGTCATTCAATGCTCTTGTTTCTTTACTGATTTTCTGTTTGGATTATCTGTCTATTACTGAGAGTGGTGTGTTAAAATCCCCTACAATTAATGTATTCATAGCAATATGACTCTTTATTTTGATTAACAGTTGGCTTATGTAGTTGGCTGCTCCCATATTGGGGGCATAAATATTTATAATTGTTAGATCTTCTTGGTGGATAGACCCTTTAAGAATAATTTAGTGTCCTTCTGTATCTCTGACTAGTCTTTACCTTTAATCTAATTTATTTGATATGAGAATGCTACACCAACTTTCTTTTGAGGCCCATTGGCATGAAAGATGGTTCACCATCTCTTTACTTTCAGTCTGGATATATCTTTAGCTTCCAAATGTGTCTCTTGTAGACAGAATATGGACAAGTCCTGTTATTTTATTCAGTGTAAAACTCTGTGCTATTTTATGAGATCATTTAGGTCATTCAGGTTGAGACTGATTATTGAAAGATACGTTTTTAGTGACATCATGTTGCCTGTGACGTCCTTGTTTCTATAGACTGTATCTGTAAATTTATGTTCTGTCACTCTTGGGTTCTTTCTTTTTTTATAGAGCCCCCCTTAATATTTCCTGTAGTTCTGGCTTGGTAGTCACATACCCTTTAAACCTTGCTGGTCTTGGAAGCTCTTTATCTCTCCATACTTTTGAATGTCAGCCTTGCTGGATAAAGTATTCTTAGCTGTATGTTTTTCTCATTTAGTGCCTTGTATATGCCTTGCCAGCTCTTTCTGGCTTGCTAGACTTCTGTGGACAGGTCTGATCGTTGTTCTGATGAACCTTCCTCTGTACATAAGGAATCACTTCCCCCTAGCTGTGCTTAAGACCTCCTGTCTGGGAGAGCCGGGAAATCGGCAGAGAGATGGCGGAGAAGTAGCAGCTGAGATGACATCAGGTAGCAGGAGATCAGCTAGATAGCTTATCAAACCATTGCGAACACCTACAAATCCAACGGGAGATCAAAGAGAGGAAGAAGAGCAATTCTGAAAACAGAAAATCGGCCACTTTCTGGAAGGTAGGACTGGCGGAGAAGTGAATCAAAAGCGATGGGAGGATAGACCGTGGGGGAGGGGCTGGCTCCCAGCAAGCGGCAGAGCAACAGAGCACTAAATCGGGACTTTTAAGAGTCTGCTCCATGGAGGGACATCACTCCAGAGGCGAAACCGGGGTGAAGCCCACATGGGGTCAGCGTGGCCCCAGGTCCCGCAGGGTCACAGAAGGATCGGGGGTGTCTGAGTGTTGCAGAGCTAGCAGGTATCGGAGCGGGAGCCGGCTACAGAGACAGAGCCGAGGAGTGAGCTCTCAGCTCGGGGTTACCTTGAACCGGTCGCAGGCTGGGTGCACTCGGACCGTGGCCAGAGGCGAGGGAGACGGGAGTAGCCGGGGCTTTTCTCTGAAGAGTGAAGCCCCGAATCTCAGCTCTTCCGGGCCGGAGACTAGGAAGGCGCCATTTTCATTCCTGTCCTCCAGATTCGACGGAAAGTGCTCAGGGAACAAAAGCTCCCGAAAGCAAAACCGAGCGGATTACTTAGCCCGGCCCCTGGTAAGGGCGGTGCAGCTCTGCCTCGGGCAAAGACACTTGAGAATCACTACAACAGGCCCCTCCCCCAGAAGATCAAAAGAAATCCAGCCAAGACCAAGTTCACTTAACAAGGAGAGCAGCGGAACTCCAGAGGAGGAGAAAGGAAAGCGTGGAATTCATGGCTTTCTCCTGATTCTTTAGTCTTGCAGTTAATTCAATTTTTTCTTTAAAGAGCATTTTCCTAGGGTCTTTGCTACGCTTTTAGTATTTTATTTGCTCCTTCATATAATCTTATCTGGAAAAAGAATGAATGGGTCAACCAGGAAATTAAAGAAGAATTGAAAAAATTCATGGAAACAAATGATAATGAAAACACAACAGTTCAAAATCTGTGGGACACAGCAAAGGCAGTCCTGAGAAGAAAATATATAGCGGTACAAGCCTTTCTCAAGAAACAAGAAAGGTCTCAAATACACAACTTAACCCTACATCTAAAGGAGCAGGAGAAAGAACAAGAAAGAAAGCCTAAACCCAGGAGGAGAAGAGAAATCATAAAGATCAGAGCAGAAATCAATGAAATAGAAACCAAAAAAACAATAGAAAAAATCAACGAAACTAGGAGCTGGTTCTTTGAAAGAATTAATAAGATTGATAAACCCCTGGCCAGACTTATCAAAA
>PISX010038010.1:0-10555 GCA_004024625.1 Mellivora capensis
AAAAAAAAAGGAGTAGCTTCAGATAACACTGAGTTCCTCCAAAAGTGTTTTTTCTCTTCTCTTTCTTTACCAAATAGCATTGGGTGGGGTTGTTATCATCATAATCTAATCAGAGGCTGAACTAAGTAGGGTCTAGATTACATTTTGTCCAGACTCCTCTGATTTTTACTCACTCCTACGGTGAGCCCCTCAGGGTCTCCATCTAAGATCTAGGTTTGCTAGTGCTCCATCTCATGGTAGATCTTGAATATTATTACTGTGTAAGAGACATAAGAGTAGGCCAGGTCGTGTAGGTATTTATGGACATTATAAGAACTTCAGTTTCTTATCCAATCAAAGAAGTGAACCAATGGGGAGGTTTCCAGCAAAGAAATGATATGAAAGTTATGTTTTAAATGCATCATTTGGTTGTTGCAATGGAAATAATTGTAAAAAAAGCAAGACAGGAAGTAGCAAGTCCATTAAGAAGTCGACACCTCATGTGTGGTCTAGTTGCAATCTAGTCTCAAACAGAGAAGTGATTATATACTTTGAAATTATTGCAAACAGTTTCCTGGTAACTGGGTGTGGGATAAAGGAAAGGGGAATTGGGGATAAATTCAAATTTAGGGGCAAGAGAAATTAAAAGGATTAAGTGCTATCAATTAAGACATATATGACTTTAATGGAGTTTGGGTAGAGAAAGGTGAGGGAAGACCAGATTGGGAGTTCAGTTGGAAATTCATTAATTGTAGACAGACAGATATACTGGCAGATATTCAGGGGAAAGAGAAATTTGTGAATGGTGTCTGACAACAAAATTGATCTAAATAAAACATTAAGACTATCTTCTAAGTGCATGAAACCAAACAGAATATTTACTGCAAGATCTTTTTTTTTCTTTGATTCTGTCATCATTTTAAGGCAACGTTGTCCATGAAGAGCTAATTGCCTAAATTCCAAAAAAGAGAATATTAGTTTTGCTAGAAGAAGCAAGCTTATCAGTACTCAAACTGAAGAAATTTTGAAATCCTCAACAGATATTTTTTAACTGTCTTTAAGACTCAGGCTGTCAAACTCAAGCTGATGTGAAAGATGTTTGATACGGTCAGATTTCTATCTAGGATGGCTGGATTTTATCACTATGGTGCATCCACTATTTTTATATTCACTTTAATCATTTCCATTTCTGTTTTTCCATTATCACACCACTTCTTACAACCTCAAAAAATTTTCAATATGTCTTTATGTCAGTAGAAGGCAATAAGCTGCTTACGACATAATTTTCAATTGTTTGGAAAGAAAATAAGCTGCTAAAATAGAGATTAGTGTAAAAAAATGAAAAAGAAAACACTAGATACCTTCTCATCATTGTGAGTCAAAGATCTAGAGAGCAGCTATATGTGAAGTTGAATGATTTTGACAACAATGTTAAATAGGTTGGTGATACTTGATTTGTTTTTCAATATCTGACCAGAACTGGCACTTAAAGAAAAAGGAAAAATGTAAGATCATCTGCAGAAACTTCAAAATGTCAGCCTCCTCATTTCAAATAAGTTGGTGATAAAAGGGAAGAAATAAAGTTATTATTTGTTTAGGAAGGTCCATTTAAAAAAATAAAATATATGTGATATATATATATACATATATATATCACATTTTTATACATATATATCAACTTTTTAAACTCTGATGTTTATTTTGAAAATAAATTTTAAGTTATAATTTTAAATGAATTATAGTATTTCTATAATTAGTAGATATGTTTATGCTTAGGGTGCTGAGAAATTATATATCATGGGAGAGCCAAGTTCATCTTAAAAAATAATCCATGTGCAGTCTGTGAAATACATCTCTAATCATTTATCATTCCCACTTACAAAATGACATTTCTGTGTGTGAGCATAAGCCACATAAACTTCCACATCTTTTTCATGTTAAGGAAGAGTAATAAATTGTGTCTAGAAATACTACTAAACATTAACAGAACCTTTTCAAGATATGATTTCCATCCTATGCAAAGAAAGAGAATACTTTTTTTAATTAGCGTATAATTGGCATACAATATCTTTATTAGTTTCAGGTGTACATCATAGGGATTTGGTATTTTTGTACATTACAAAATGTTCCCTACCTTAGTCCAGTTACCAAATGTCACCATATGAAGTTATTACAATATTATTGACTATATTCCCTATGCTGTACATTATATTCCCGTGACTTGGTTATTTTATAACATTTTTATAAAAAATTGCAGGATACAAAATTAACATACAGAAAACAAAACAATACTTCTACAGTTTTTTTTAATTTCTTTTCAGCATAACAGAATTCATAGTTTTTGCACCACACCCAGAGCTCCATGCAATGCGTGCCCTCCATAATACCCACCACCTGGCTCTCTCAACCTCCAACCCCCCCGCCCCTTCAAAACCCTCAGGTTGTTTTGCAGAGTCCATAGACTCTCATGGTTCATCTCCCCCGCCTGGGTGGCTCAGTGGGTTAAAGCCTCTGACTTCGGCTCAGGTCATGATCCCAGGGTCCTGGGATGGAGCCCCCCATTGCATCAGGCTCTCTGCTCAGCAGGGAGCCTGCTTCCTCCTCTCTCTCTCTGCCTGCCTCTCTGCCTACTTGTAATCTCTGCCTGTCAAATAAATAAATAAAATCTTTAAAAACAAAACAAAACAAAAAAACCAGAATACTTCTAAAAAAATAATGATAAAAATTTTAAGGGTTCTGCCTTCAAAATATATTCAGAATTCCACCATGTAAAAACCTAGGGTTTGGATCACCATCATTTCTCATCTCTTTTATTTCTCACAGGCTCCCAACTGTTCTTTCCACTTCATTCTTTGGCCACATACACTTTATTCTCAGCACAGAAACCAGAGTGATCTTTTGAAATGTTGAGATCATAGGACTCTACTGCTCTCACTTCTCTCTTTCTAATACTTCCTTTGGTCATTCAGCTCTGCCTCCTGGTTCCCTTGCTACCCTCCATCATCCCAGGTAGATTTGTACTGAGAAACTCTAGCAGTTTCCTCTCCACACTATACTTACCCCCCCACCTCTTTCAGAGTTTTGCTCAAACACCACCTTCCAAATGGGACTTACTCTCAATCTAGTGTTCCTCAAACTACCAATCCTTCTTACTCTCCTTTGCTTCCTTCTCCATGCTGCTTATCATCTAACACACTATTGTTTATTTACTTCTAACGTTTGTTTTTTAATGTTTATATCTTTCCAGCTAGAAGGTGAACTTTGAGAGGCCAGGAATCTTGACTGTTTTATTCACTGGGATATCCTAAATGCTTAGACTCATGCCTGCCTCTTAGTGTTTAGTAAACACTAAAAGAATGGATAAAAAGTTTAGCTCCAACTGGAAAACACTGTCAAAACTACTTTCTGAAAGTCAGGAAAATTAAAACTGGCCGAAATCATTTCCCAAACCCACCAAAAAAATCAAGCAACCTCACCCAACATGTTATATCTGTTTCTTTTGGATCTAAACTCACTCCACCGCTTAATTCCCATCTATAAACTGACTCTGCTTTGCCTAAAACTGCTCCATAAGAAAATACAATAGCAACAAAAGGAAAAACTGCAATTCAGCTGAGTTTGTTTTGGTAAAAAGAAAAATAAGAAAAGGTAAAGTTGAAAAATAGTGTTCTATTTACTGACAGAGGGGGAGTATTCTAATGGATACATTACCACATTATATATGTTTAGTGTTTGTGTTTACTTCAAAAGAGCCCCAGTCCTCTTGTTTCTTCATAAGGTAAAAGAGACCAAATATAATTTTTTTCTAAATTTCTTTATATCTTATTTCTGAAGTACTATGAAGTATTATGACATAATATGCTATAAAAGAAAAAGTACTGAATAGATTTAAAAAACAAGTCATTGAAAATAAAAGTTTTGGAAAGTTGATTTGTAGCCCTGAAAAAAATAGTTATAAGTACATATATTTCTTATTTTTAAAATATGGCTCGGTTGGTTGAATATCCAACTCTTGCTTTCCCCCAGGGCACGATTTCAGGGTTGTGAGATCAAGTCTCACCTTGGGCTACATTCTGAGTGTGGAGCCTGCTTAAGATTCTGTCTCTCCCTTTCCCTCTGGCCCATCCCCCCACCTTGTGCATGCATACACTCTCTAAAAAAATATATATATATATATACATATATATGTATATTGCTTTTTGATAAAATAATATTAATATATCAAAAGAAGGTAAAAGCAGCATTTATATTTTGTAGAAGAAAATATTTTCAGTGTACCAGTCAGAAAAAAATAATGATAGCATGCTTAATTGTATTCCTATGCCCAAAAATCATAATGTAATAACAAATACATGAGGAAAATTCAGTCCACTTGACTGACTCAAAAGAGTAAATTACTCTCGCTATTCCTACTATAAAAATACCAACTAATGTCCACGACATCTTGAATGGTGTCAACTGTTCTTTAAGTCCCCTTATACTTCTGTTCAAAGAGCTCATGCTGAAGAAAAGCATTAACCAATATACCCACCTATGTTGCTCAAAATGCTAAAAAAAAAATAAAAGGTCATGGTGGATGGAGAAGGCAAATGAAAAGACTGGTCCCATCTTCAGCTAGATCATCTTTTTCAACCTCAGAGTGTTAAAATGGAGAAGAGTCCTTTGCATACATTGAATGTGGGAAGGGCCATTGCAATAACTTTTAATTTCAACATCCAGGGATCTCAGGCAGGGAAAGGACTATAGGCATGTTGTGAATGTGTGAAGGTATTCAGGCAGAGAACATCCCGATTTGTCATAAGAGAGGCAATAGTTATTTACTAAACTATATATTTATTTACTTACTAATCGATCTCTTCAGGCTGACAGGGATTCTCATCTGTTTTATTCACTCTTGTATCACCAGGACAAAGTACAGAGCTCAGTACCCCTAAGTACAGAAGGGGTTCAGAACACACCACCTCAAAACATGCCACTGTGGCATATTGATTTTTGTGAGTTAAAGCACTTGAGAAACAGCACATAGAGGAAGGGCTCACTAACCTCCCACTTTCATAAAAGCAGGTCATAAAATCTCCCATGAGAAAGATGCCCTCTTTGTGATGGGAAGAGAAAAACAGTCCTGTCACCAGAAACCAGGAGTTGAACCAAAAAAATGACCTGCATAGGGACGCCTGGGTAGCTCAGTTGGTTAAGTGCCTGCCTCTGGATTTCTGCCCAGGTCATCATCTCAGGGTTATGGGATCAAGCCACTTCCTGTCCAGTGGGGAGTCTGTTTGAGATTTTCCCCCTCTCCTTCCGTCCCTCCCCCTGCTCACTCTCTCTCTCTCACTCAAATAAATAAATCTTCAAAAAAAAAAAGACCTACTTAAGAACCTACTAGAAAACCCTTTTCTTCCATTAATTTCCTCCACGAATTTCCTGGGTCATATTGCTGTCCTACTTGCCCTTAGCTCAAGCCCCATTGTCTTGTCATGTTTCCCAAATTACTTTTCTTATTTAAAAAGGTATATAAGACTTGGGCCTAACAGCTTGTTTAAGCTTTCGTTTTTCTTTTGAAAACTCCTATGTTCATGTAAAAGTATTACATAAAATGTGTGTGGTCTTTTACTGTTAATCTATGTCAGTTTAATTCTTAGTCTAGGCTCAGAATGTAAAAGGGTATAAAAGTTTTTCTCCCCTGTAGTAATCAGCAAATTACTTTAAGTGCATATGCTCTCAACAGTAGCTTGCTGTATGCTTACCAAGATTCACTTGGATTTCCTAAGTTGTTTATGCCAGTTGTACTTGTTACTACAATTATGTAATTAAAATTTATGCAAATTGATGAAATATGACTGATGAAGTGTTTGCAGTGTAAAGTAAGTTAAATACTTTGAAAGGTTTCATAATTGTGAATCACTAACATAAATTTTATGCTGTATGAAGTATAGACAAGAAAACTGTAAAAAGTTGACAGACTTGAAAAAAAATTTTGAAGGCATTTGTACTCAATTTTTTTGCAAGTACATGAGCTCTCATTCTAAGTGTAAAGAACCAAAATTGGAAATCACAGAACACGTTATAGGCGTATTTATATAAGAAAGAAAAAGTAAAACTTCTCTCAGCAGACCCATGAAAAGTAAAAGTCTTGGATCTCCATCAACAGATTACCAAATGAATACAAATTCACTTGTTTAATTTATTTTATTTTATATTTTGAAGATTTGTTTATTTGAAAGAGAGAAAGTGTGAGCAGGAGAGACAGAGGGAGAGGGAAAGAGAATCTTAAGCAGACTCCAAGCTAAGTGCAGAGCTCAAGGTAGGGCTTAATCTCATGACCCTGAGATCATGACCTGAACCAAAACCAAAACACTTAACTGACTATGCCACCCAGGCTCCCCGCTTGTTTTAATTTAAAGTGAAATGTTAAAATATGTGTCTGTTGTTTTTTTTTTTTTCTTATATCCACTTTAAAAAAACAAGTATTTCAATTAACTTTCACCTACCAGTCCTGAATTGAGTAGGAGGGATATCATTATATAAGGTAGAGAACATGTAACCTAATACTTAACTTGGAAAGTTATTTTTTCTTAAATTATTTTATGTTGCTGATGAAGGTAACCAAATTTTGCTAATCATGATGAACCTTGGTATAAAAATATTTTAATTCATGCTTTAACTGGGACAAACTATTAATATCTTCCTTCCTTTGGAAACATTAACTTTGATGAAAACATTGTTTATGTAAATAACTGTTCCAGACAAGGAAGTTTCCAAGGAAACATGCTTTGAATTCTTCAACAGAATATGCAAATGAAAGCCTCTTTTCTGTAAAAATTGCCTGAGTGAAGGACAAAACCTAAAACAATAAGCCAATTCAAAGAGATAAAAAGAAACAATTGATGAAGTTATTCTAGGGATTTTTTTTTTCAAAAGTCATGACAATTATTCTCTTTGCCTTACAGATTTTAGTGGCCAGTGTCAATATTTGCCTATTGCAGACTGGGGAAAGATTAAAAGTAAGTTGGGTTTAAATGCTTTTGAATTTGCTTGGTGGCATCTTTGCCTTTGAAGGATATCCATTCAGCTAGCTGATTATTGAGATAACATTGCCTTATAGTGCAGTTAGTGACAGTATCTAGCCTTCTTTCTATGGCAGAAATCAATGTGACTTCCCTGCCAAAAGAAATAGAAAAAACAGAGACCAACACAAAACAAAACAGAGGAAACTAGAAAGTTCCTGCCAGTTGTGGCATTATAAAAGTTAGTTATGTCTGCAGAACACATTCACAAAGATTTATCATTTTACTCATTAAACAACTGTCCTATCACTATACAAGATAAGGAGGAGAAAAAGGAGAAAGAGAAATAGTAATCCTGTAAGATACCACTGCCTCTGAACCCTATAAGCCAAGCATTCAATCATACCATACACCCTCTATTCTTTTAATTTCTCAAGTCAATCGAACAGGTTTAGTCTTCTATCGCCTAAACACACTGCGAAATTATACCTTTGCTGACAAAAAGTGAACCAACTTATAGAATCCATTTTGGAAGAGAACTTTAAAGACTTGCCTATGCCTGCTCCAAACTGCAACATTGGTTGCAAAGACCACACTGTGAATTTAGCTTTTTTTGCTTTTTAGGAGCTTTTCAGTATTTTGAAAGAAAAATAAGAAAGACCAAAATGAAGACCCCTTTCAAAGAATTTCAAAGAAAACCAGAGCTAGACAGCAGGTTTTATTCAGGATTATTGCAATATAGAGAAAAAAACTACCTCAGTATAGAACTGGGCTCATTTCTAAATACAACAAAAAAAAGTAAATAGCAGGAATAATAAATAGTGGGAAGGGGGATCCTCTGGATGAAAAATTACTAAGAGGAAACATGAGGGTTACATAAGGGAGGATTCTAACTGAACTGACCTAACAGAATTTTTGTTGAAGTCAGGCCAGGGAGATCAGACTTCCTCTGGGGGATGGTGAGGCTGAAAAACCTAATCAGATATCAAGGGTAGAAGGGTTTTGGCTAAATGAACTTAGTATAATTCTTGCTAAAATTGGACAATGCAAAGAACACAAAAGTCTAAGTGAAGGCCCACTTGGGAAAAGGATTCAAAGGAGCCTGACTAAAGTTTGATCAGAGAGAGACTCTTCATCAGGCCCTAGGGGTCGGTAAGGGGGAATTTTACTAAATACCACTGCTAGGATCCTGCACATTTTGCAAAAATAAGAGGATTTCTTTTAAGGAGTAGGTAAATAGTTCAGTATATAGAAAAAGCAGACATGTGTATAAAGAGAAATCTAAAACATTCGAAGAGAGTCAAAATGTGCTGTCAATATCTGTTATGAGATCAAATAGGAATGGATGAACATAGAATATGTAGACAAGATAGTTGATATCTGAGTTTGAATTATCCCAGAAGCAAACCCAGGAAGAAGGGTTAGAATATAAGTAATTTGTCTGGGAAGTGATTCAGATCAATACTTACAGAGGAGTGGAGAGAAAAAAAAAAAGACAACAAAAGATGCAATACAAGTAAATTACCACTATGGGCAAACAAAATCGTACTAAGAAACCAAATCTTACTAATGCACTAGGGGAGAGGGTATAGAACATGCTTCAGAGTCATCCCAAATAAGAAGCAAGGAACCTGTCAAAGCTCCCTATCACCTCATCCAGTGTTTTTGAGAACTGCATCTGGAGACATTGACACTCCTGCACTTTTGGTATGTGTTGAATTGGGGCCAAGCAAGCTACTACAACACATAAAATGCCTGCAAGGGGAGAGTCATGTGTGTTTGCAAAAAGCAGACCTCAGCATTTAGAGTAAATTCCAAGAGCATATGGATGAGCCAATGCTAGAATAACAGAGATGTAATCTAGTCACACTTAACAAGAACACATCCCATAAAATCAGGGCCCTGTTGTCAGGTGGCTAAAACGGAAAGTCCTTAAAATAAGATCTATATTATGGTGATTAATAGAAAAAATTTTTAAATGCTACATTTCAGAGAATATGCAGAACATAGCAAAAAAGCACAAGAGAAGAACAGACCACGGCACAAAGTGAAGTACAAAGGACGGGCTGGGGCCGGGGACAGTGGGTAGGATAGCAGCTTTAACACTATAAGAAGGACTGTTAAGAGGGTGGTAGTGGCTCATAATTCAATAATCAGATGTGTAACAAATTTAAAAGAAGCTTGAAAGACCTGTAGCCAACTTTCAAAAATGATCAAAATCCCAAGAAGACAGAATATGTGTCAGGACAGGAAAGAATGATGAAAAAATGAATATTAAGTTGAATAAACAAATACCCAGGTCAAAAAAGTACAAAGGGTACACTTTTCATAAACTTCCCTCATGCATGGCAATGACAAAGCACAGAGATCCAAAATGAGATAGCCACTTTCAAATTCAAAATAAATATTTCCATTGACCAGAAATAGAATATAAATGTGAAACAGTGTGAGAAGCTGATGTTTTAGAACTAGAAAAATAAACAAAATAAATACAACCTTGTTCCAGGAAGCTGAACCAAACTAATCACTGGCTTTGTGAATAGATCTCATATTGTCAATATCACCATCAGCCAGGAGCTACTAATTGTCATTATCTGACCTGCTTCTGAAATAGAGGATCAGAGAACCGGCTAGAAGTAAATGAAAAAATGCTTGGCAGGGTGGTGTGACTAAGTGGGAAAAAAAGAAGAGAGGAAGTAAGGGAGGGAGGGGGAAAAGAGAGATGGGGAGAGGCAGTGAAAATTCTAAAACACATAAAGAAATATAACATTTAAAGACAGCCAAGGACATCAGCGATTAGAATGTAAATTCATTCCAATTAATTTCAGTCTCTTTTAAAAAATTGGGACAAGAGTTTTAAAATAAATATGTTGAATATTTGCAACAGAAAAAGGAGACCTAGTTCCCTTTAAACTTAACAAATTGTAAAACTTAGAAATCCTTAAGAAATAAATTGTGAATATAAAAAGATCATTTAAACATACAAAAATGAAAAAAATAATGTCATTAAAATAAAATGCAATATGTGTGATTAAAATAGAAATGGAAACAACTATGGAGTGATTAGGAAAATAAACATAAAGGAAGGAACTCATCAGGAACACAATTCCGAAAAGGAGGACTAAAAATGACAAAGCAGTGAAGAATATAGAAGAGATTGAAAGGCTTAAACCACTTGTCCAATTGGGGAAACTGACAGACACATAATATTTGAAGAGATAAGTACTTCAGAATTCTCCAGAATGGAAAAAAAGCATGAGCCTTCAGACCAAAAGTACACTCTGATTTGTTGATAACTTCCATACATAGACTCAATGTACTGACACTGCAGAACATCAGGGATAAGGTGACATTCTTGAAAACTACCAGAGCCAAAAGGACAAATTACTTACAAATGACAGTCAGAGAGAAGACATATTTCTCATCTGCAACAATGCATTTCAAAATTCTGTGTAATAATTATAGCTGAGGACAGAAAGAAGAAAAAAAATTAGAAAACTGTCAACTTAATCAAACTTACTTGCCTTACTCAAGAGCAAGGGTGAAATTAAGGTGTTTCCAGACATACAGTA
>PISX010038011.1:0-10589 GCA_004024625.1 Mellivora capensis
CAGAATCAGCCTTAAGTTGGCGGGAATTTTAGATTTATCTCCAGAAGTCATAAACTGCAGACAACTAGCAGAATAGACACGGTCTTACAATGTAACAGAAACAGAAGGCTGGATTTTTACCCCTATGTATGGACTGTATGTATGGTCTGTGTTTTCCTTATTGTTCTTCCTCCCCCATCATTTAAATCATCTGTGCTGCTCCTGAAGCTTTTGAGCAGATGATCCATATGCCCACCTTTCTCTTTACATAGCTAGAGAAACCAGGCTTAGAAAGGCCAAGTTGCTGAGGAACACACAATTAATAAGAGACAGAATAGTCAAGTGTTGGAACCCCAGTCTCTTAAAGACCCAGTTGATTCTCAACCAAAGCTCAGTTATTTGCATTGATGGGACAAGTGAAAAGTTTATAACTTTGGCACCTTCTGTGGTTAGGCAAGGAATGCCTAATGCCCCAGAATGAAGTTTTATCATGTAAGTAGGTCCTAAGTTTATTTTATACTGCATTTATTTTGTGTGTTAGATACCATTTTAGCAAAATGGATTTCTTTCATCTCGCTGCTATTTTTCATAATAACTTTCTTCCTTTTTTAGCTACAAGGCTTCGGCAGACCAAGTGTATACCATGCTGCTATTGTCATCTTCCTAGAATTCTTTGCGTGGGGCTTGTTGACAACTCCAATGTTAACTGTAAGTATTGCTGAACAGGTCCTTGTTTATGAAAGCAAAACAGAGGTTCTTAAGCATGTATCTCCAGGGCCAAATGTTTAGGTATGTGTTTGAGAGACTCTCTTGATAGCGATTTGAAACAGCTTCTTCCGCTGGGTTGTTTCCACTGTGTGCACAGACTGTGAACTACCTGCAGCAAAACGCCTGGGCTGCACTTTAAGTATTCTTGGGTACCAAGGCCCTCCCACTGACCCAGAATCTTGGAAGTGCTGTGAGTGAACGGTAGGTATTTAGGAAGATGCACTAGGGGAAATTATTGCAAAGTTTTGTTGAACTTTGTAACTTACTTTGTGTGGATGTAATGGCCTTTGACTAAGAACATAGTAAATAGATTGGTAAGTACCTTGTAACAGTGAAAGTGATCGTTGTTAAGAATGTTCAGATCCCCATATTTGGTAGCTGACTTACCTATAGCCACTTTTTGCTGAGGCTGCACTGAATTTCTTAGCAAGAACCTGGATGTTTGATATATGTTGTGGTTAGAGGAAGGGAGATGTGTAAGAAAGGATTGGCATGTAGATTTGGGGTGTTTAATTACTATTTTATTTTGTTTTTTAAAAGATTTTACTTAGTTGAGAGAGAAAGTACATCTGCATATGCGTACACGAGCAGGTGGAGGAGCAGAGGGAGAGAAAGAATTCCAAGCAAACTCTATGCTGAGGACAGAGCCCCAGACAGGGCTCAATTTCAGGACCCTGAGATCATGACCTGAGCCAAAATCAGGAGTCAGACACTTACTCGACTGAGCCACCCAGGCACACCCCAATCACTAACAATTATACTAAAGATATTTTAAAATTGAAGAAGAAGATATTTTTAAATTGGTCTTATATTTCAGTTGTCTTAAATTGTTCTTTAAAAATCATTGGTGGTTAACTCTTCCCAATCACCATGTTGCCATGCCAGGGAATCCCTTTGGATACAGATGAACTTTGTTCCAAAATTAGCTTTAGAAAATAGGGAACTTTGGGCACCTGGGTGGCTCAGTGGGTTAAAGCCTCTGCCTTCGGCTCAGGTCATGATCCCCAGAGTCCTGGGATCGAGTCCCACATCGGGCTCTCTGCTCCTCGGGGAGCCTGCTTCCTCCTCTCTCTCTGCCTGCCTCTCTGCCTACTTGTGATCTCTCTGTCAAATAAATAAATAAAATCTTAGAAAAAAATAGGGAACTTTAAAGAGGTTGTTAGCCTCTTTAAGAGACATAAGACTTCACTATTTTTATTCTTCTGGTGCATTTAAAATGAAATTTGATTAATTAAAATGACAGCTTGGATGGAATAGTCAAAAGATTGCCTGTGTTTTTAAACCTCTGTTTTATTCTTTCTCATTATACTACCTTTTCCTTCCTAATGCTTTACTACAGAAGATAATTGGTTGTTAGTAAATGGGATAAGTGGTCCCCACTTTAAGTTCACGAACCTGCTATGTTGACCACTGTTTGGACTGCCTATGACACACTTAGTGCTCAGGAGATGTTTTCTTTGAATAATAGGAATATGCATTGTAGGCTCACATGTGTGTCCTTGAGGGATTGTTTCTTTGAGATGTATTTTCAGTATGAATATAGACATACCAGGCTACTCATTGTAAGGAAATACGTTATTTAATTTTTGGTCTTAGCTCTCTGACTCTGTCCATGTCCGTCCCCCGTGTCCATTCCCCGCGTACCCTGCCCCCACTTATGTGTTAAGTGTCTTTTTTTAATTTGACAGAGAGAAGGAGATCACAAGCAGAGAGGCAGGCAGAGAGAGAGAGGGAAACAGGCTCCTTGCTGAGCAGAGAGCCTGATGCAGGGCTCAATCCCAGGACCCTATAAACATGACCTGAGCCGAAGACAGAGGCTTAACCCACTGAGCCACCCAGACGCCCTGTTAAGTGTTTAAATAGTATTTTTCTAAGGCAACCAGAAATCTATAGTGGTTCAGCAGGTTTCTCTATAGAGTTAATCTTGTAATCATGCTCTGGTAAGAATTCAAAGTAAAGTGAAGAACAACTTAGTGTTTTTGAGGCCTTGTTAAAAATTCTAAAACCACTTTCCAGACAGTTAAAATCTTGGGGGACCTTTTTGGCCCTAGACCAGATTGTCAGATCTCTTTTAGTTTTAATTAATTAATTAATTTTAGTATACATCCAAAGACTGATGTGCCTTTCTTCCTATGCCCAATGCAGATAATTTTCCTGGGGGTACTTTGTCCTTGTTAGACCGTGGAATGCAGCCTTAGAAACCAGCTAAAATGCTGCTTTATTTCCTCTTTGCAGTTTCTGAGCAGTTTTACTGCTTGCAAAGATTTGGTTAAAATAAACATGTATGAGGAGTATAGGGTTGCTGGCATCACTCTGACACACTGTATTGTCATAGAAGAAGAGTTAATAGGTGGGTTCATTCTCTTTTTTTCTGAGCTCTTGGTGTTGCTAAATTAAGCTAAATGTCCTTTACTGTCCTATCTCACTTAGCCTTTACACTACAGTTTGCTACCTCTGTTTCTGTTCTGGCGGGGGTGGTTCCTTCCTCCGTTGAGAGGGAAGAGTCCCATATTTTAAAGAAAAAAGATTACCTCTGGCATATCCCCTCTACTTTCTGCCTTTTCTGGTTGGACAGAGAACTGATAATATTAGGTTGTTTGGTAATGAAAGGATAAAATTAGGGTTTATTTCATTACAGCAGGAGTTCATTTATCCTCTTTTATGTTGGGGTTTGCTGTTGTCATATAAGTAGTTCTTGGCATCCTGCATCTATCACCCACTTTGGTGTAACTGTTAGAATGATGGTTCATGTGTGGGTTTTTTTCCATGCTATAACTAGTGGACAGCACTCTGTCCTGTTTCCTTCAGGTGAGAAAAACAGTCTGATAAGGATTTGGAGATACAGAACAGTACCTGCATATTAACATTTTGTCCAATCTGACTGTCTGCATCCTAGCACTCAGTAGAAGTGCTGTTTGAAGTAGTACAGAACTGGAGACTTTCCAAGATGGCGGAGAAGTAGGAGACCTTAGTTTTGTCTGGTCCCAGGAATTCAGCTAGATTGCTATCAAATCATTCTGAACACCTGTGAACTCATCCTGAGATCTAAGAAAAGAATTGCTCCAGTTCTACAAATAGAAAAGTGATCACTTTCTGCAAGAATGACAAGACGGAAAAGCTCACCTCAAAAAAGAACAAGAGACAGTACTGACAGCCTGATCAGTATGGATATAAGTAAGATGTCAGAACTAATGTGTGGAATAATGATTATAGAGATACTAGCTGGGCTTGAAAAAAGTATAGAAGACACTAGAGAATCTCTCTCTGGAGAAATAAAAGAACTAACATCTAATCAAGGTGAAATAAAAAAGGCTATTAATGAGATGCAATTAAAAAAATGGTGGCTCTGGGATGCCTGGGTAGCTCAGTTGGTTAAGCGGCTGCCTTCAGCTCAGGTCATGATCCCAGCGTCCTGGGATCAAGTCCCACATCGGGCTCCTTGCTCAGCAGGGAGCCTGCTTCTCCCTCTGCCTCTGCCTCTGCCTGCCACTCTGTCTGCCTGTGCTCGCTCTCTCTCCCTCTCTCTCTGACAAATAAATTAAAAAAAAAAAATGGTGGCTCTAACTGCTAGGATAAATGAGGCAGATGGCTGCCATTCCCATTAGAAATACAGACTTTAGCCCTGCTTATAGTCGTCCCTATCCCATTGCTGCTTTTCTAACTAGGTCTTAGTTCGCATTCCAGGGCTTTGGGGCTGTTACACAGCTAGGGTGCCAAGACTGGTGGCAGGTTCCCAGTCAGTCCCTGAACGCTTGGTGCTTAGCTGGCCAGGGTATTCATGGGATGGGTAAGGTTTAATTTTCTATTATGCTGGTACACAAAACAATTTGTGTTTTGACCTTGTGTCTAGTGATTTTGCTAAATTCACTTACTAATCCTAAATGTTTATCAACAGGTTTTTACATACACATTCATATATTTTGTGAATGACAGTTTTTAGCTCCTTCCAGTCCTTTTTTTCTTATTGCATTGCTGTGACATCTAGTACAGTGTTGACTAGAAGCAGTCACTGTAGGCATCCTTATCTCATAGATGATCTCTGGTGGAAAGTGATCTAAAATTTAAAATTTACCACTAAATATGTTATTTGCTATAGATTTGTTTTTGTAGATATTCTTTTTCAGAGAAAGGAAGTTCCCTTCTTCCCATTTTACTTACAGTTATCCTAAATAGGTATTAAATTTTGTCAAATGAATTTTCTGCATATAACCAGATAACAACTAAATTTTTCCACTATTTGAGTAATGTGGTCAATTATATTGATTTTTTTCTTTATTAAAAGATTTTACTTATTAGAGCTTGAAAAAG
The DNA here is from genome assembly GCA_004024625.1 of Mellivora capensis. NCBI lineage: Eukaryota > Metazoa > Chordata > Mammalia > Carnivora > Mustelidae > Mellivora > Mellivora capensis. Next base: position 5,056 of record PISX010038011.1, read on the forward strand.
AGAGATTACAGGAAGGGGCGGGTAGAGGAAGAAGCAGACTCTTCCCGCTGAGCAGGAAGCCCAATGCAGAACCTGATCCCAGGAGTCCAGGATCATGACCCAAACCGAAAGCAGACGCCTGACTGACTGAGCCACCCAGGCGCCCAGTTATATTGATTTTTGAATATTAGCCCACCCTTGCATAAATCCCACTCAGTTTTGACATATATTTATAACTGGAAGCTTGTCCTTTGCTCCCTTTCACCCATCTCATCCTCCATCCTCTGCCTCTGGCGACCACTAGTCTATTCTCTGTATCTATGAGCTTGTTTGTTTTATTTGCTTCCATGTATTAATGAGATAATATGATATTTGTCTTTCTCTTTTTGACTTATTTCTCTTAGCAAAATGCCCTCAGGGTCCATTGATGTTGTCTCAAGTGGCAGAATTTCCTTTTTTATGGCTGGATGATATTCCTGTGTGTGTGTGTGTGTGTGACAATTTATTTATAAAGATTTTATTTATTTATTTGACAGAGAGACAGTGAGAGAGGGCATACAAGCAGGAGGAGTGGGAGAGGGAGAAGCAAGCTTCCCACTGAGCAGGGAGCCTGACATGGGTCTCGATCCCGGGATCATGACCTGAGCCGAAGGCAGACACTTAGTGACTGAGCCATCCAGGCACCTCTTATTTTTTATTTTTAATTGACGTACAGTATAATATTAGTTTCAGGTATACAATATACTGATTTGACAGTTCTATGCATTACAAGATGCTCACCATAATAAATACTTACCATCTGTCACCATACAAAGTTATTACAGTCCTAATCACTATATTTCCTGTGCTCATAAATTATTGCAAGTATATTATCTTAATTTCTAAACATTTGGGGACTTTTCTAGATTGTATTATCAGAAATTATATTATGGGGGTGGCTGGGTGGCTAAGTGGGTTAAGCCTCTGCCTTCGGCTCAGGTCATGATCTCGGGGTCCTGGGATCGAGCCCCACATCAAGCTCTCTGCTCAGTGAGGCGTCTGCTTCCCCCTCTCTCTCTGCCTGCCTCTCTGCCTACTTGTGATCTCTCTCTCTCTCTCTCTCTCTCTCTCTGTCAAATAAATAAATAAATAAAAAGAAATATTATGAATTATTTCAGTTCTTTGAAATTTATTGAAGCCTGTTTGGTATACCCATATATGGTAAATTCTGATAAATTTTTCATGTGATCTGCAAAGAATTAAATATTCCCTGGAGTAGTATTCTCTACAGGGTAAGTATGTGAAATTTGTTAATTATGTTTGATGTCATATATTCACTGGTATCATTTGTCTACCTGTTCTGGCATCTTTGAAGAGAGATGTATTTCTCTCCTACTTTTTTCATTGTTGTGCAGCTAAATTCTGTATTTTTTTTAAACACTGCAGTACATTGTAATGTTTTATACAGTCATTATTTATCTTGGTAGTTACACATTCTGATGTTCTTCCTTTTTCTGTATTTCTGTGCTTTTTCCAGTAATCAGTTCTTGAAGACTCTTTTTTTTTTTTTTTTTTTTTTTTTTTTTTTTTTTTTTTTTTTTTTTTTTTTTTTTTTTTTTTTTTTTTTTTTTTTTTTCTTGTTTTGCTTTGGTGCAGGTCCCTGTGCAGCACATTATTTTTAATGTATGTAGCATTTTTTTTAATCTCTTGGAGGACACTTATTTTAAAACTTTCTTCTGTTTCCTATCATAATTTGGTTATTTGGCAGTGGGGTAGATTATCTTTTCCTTTTTGTGCCTTTTAATGATTTTTAGATTTGTTATTGAATTTTATACATGCTTACATTTACAGATGAAGGGGTAGATCAGAGATTGTGAAAACAAGTATCTTCTGGGGCCAGGCAAGTAATGTAAATGTCAGAAGTGGGGTGGGAATGTTCCAGTTGGAATACGTGCTGCTTTGGCCACAGCAGCCACTGTCTGCTTACTCAGCTAATCAGTGATGTGGCATTTCAAGCCCCATGTTTTCAAATCTTCTGACTTCTTGTGACATGCTAGAAAACCATATGGTATATGATTTTTTTCCTGAAATTTACACACTGACAGTTACTGCACTTTAGGAAACACAAAGACAAATCGGAAAGAATATCAGCTTGCGGGTTTGCCGCCTGTGCCCTAGACACCTTGGTAGTTGGAGTATTGTTCTCCAGCCCAGGTGGAAAGCCCTGTTCCTCAGAACTGAATGCAGGCATTGCTTGTAGGAGCTCCTGATTTCTGACAGTGTGGTTGTTCAGAGATCCCTTTATAACGAAGTAGTTTATTATGTGATCGTAGGGCTTTTTGCTACTCTTGGGAGACCTAAGGGACCTGGGACATTATCATTTTTTAATCCTACCCATTTGGTTCTGCAGGTATCCCATTTAGTAGTCTCAGTTCAGAGAACTATGTTGTTTGATTTTTATGTTGGGCACTGAGAGGATGGCATCTTTTAGAATAAGATACAGGAACTCATTTTATAACCTTTTAAAAACCTGTTGAACTATGGCTGTTTTTCCTCCTCCTCCAGTTCTGGGTCTTGTTTTTGTCTTGGTTTGGTTTGGTTTTTTTTTCTTGGACTCTGGAAAATTTATGTTTTCAAAGATCTTTTTTTTCCTCCCACCTTCACATGTTATTGTTACTTGAGCTCTTTCAGGGTTTCCTGTCCGCTGTGTGTCATCCACTATTCCTAGCTTCCCAGGAATACTGTAAATGTAGTTTCCTAGCAGTGGAATTTTTTTTTTTTTAAGATTTTATTTATTTGTCAGAGAGAGAGGGAGAGAGAGTGAGCGAGCATAGGCAGAGTGGCAGGCAGAGGCAGAAGCAGGCTCCCTGCCGAGCAAGGAGCCCGATGCGGGACTCGATCCCAGGACGCTGGGATCATAACCTGAACCGAAGGTAGCCGCTTAACCAACTGAGCCACCCAGGCGTCCCCTAGCAGTGGAATTTTAGGTAGAAGTGCAGAATTACAGCTGTGCGTGTGTAATGTGTAAGCACATACATATATATATGTCTGTGTGCTTACTTACATGCAGTCATTCGCTTCATTGTACCAGAAGTCAGTTCAACTCTCTAAACTTGCAGTTATTAGGAAATACCATTTATAGAGGTGCCTGGGTGGCTCAGTCATTTAAGTGGCTGCTTTCACCTCAGGTCATTATCCCAGGGTCCTGGGATTGAGCCCCACATCAGGCTCCCTGCTTAGTGGAGAGTCTGCTTCTCCCTCTCCCTCTGCTGCTTCCCCTGTTTCTGCTCTCTTTCTGTCAAGTAAATAAATAAAATCTTTTAAAAAAAATACCATTATAGTTAATGCTTCCAGTAGTCTTAAAGAATAAAGGCAATTTCTTCCTTAAGTTTTATTTTATATAGGAAGAAGTTAAAAATGAAAGCTTTGATTTTATCAGAAATGTTTAATACACTTTTTATTGTTAGGTTTAATTTATTATTGTAACATTGTCTTTTGTAGTTAAATTATATACTGTATTTAATTTTTTTTGATTTATCATAAAATGGGTAGAATATTGCTCTTTTTTTTTTAAGATTTTATTTATTTATTTGACGGAGAAAGAGAGATCACAAGCAGGCAGAGCAGCAGGCAGTGAGAAAAGGGGAAGCAGGCTCCCTGCTAAGCAGAGAGCCCGATGTGGGGCTCGATCCCAGGACCCTAACATCATGACCTGAGCTGAAGGCAGAGGCTTTATTTTATGAAGGCTTATCTTACTTTTATTGACTTTTGTTTTACTCCTTATCCAATAAGATTTAACCGCTATCTTCTCCACTTTCCCTCCAATTAGGAAAAAGCAGAAGAGGTTTGAAAAGCACAGATTGAAAATTCTTAGAGGAACTTCCTGCATCGTCTCTCACATAGCCAGATACCCCATCAGATCTCTGTAGTTTAACATACAGCCCAATAAATGCATACTCCATTGTTCATACATGGATATGGTTTTGCCAAATTTAAGTGGTTGTGTCCTGTTTCTGCTGCATCATCTGCACAAGTGAATGCATGTTCGGGTCCTTTTGAGTGTAGAGTTGTTTTAAGGGAAGTCAGAGGACAGAGCTGGAGGCAGTGGAGGATCAACACTGGTGCCCCTTTGGCAGCAAGCAGGCAGCCCTGGAGTTGGGGTGGTATTCACCGGCACTGCCCCACCTTCTGTTTTGCTCTGGCAGAAACTGTGAGGAAGTCTGTGAGCAAGGGGAGTCTGAGGAATGTCTGTTTGCTCTCAGCCTCAGTTCGACAGAATATATAAGGGGAGAACAGAGGGTTGTGAGGCTGTGGATACCCACACCCAATGGCATGCCCAGGATCAGAGAAATATTTCTTAAAATACATTGACTTTCTTGTATTTTGCTGTTTTACTGTATTTTTGTGATGCATGTAACAAATGAAACTGTGAAGTAGTTCTGATACTGATTTGGATTCTGTTTTCTTTAAAGAAAATTTTATATCTCTGTATCCTATGAAGTGTTATTTTTGAGATTTTGCTGAGAACTTGAGATTTTTAACTTGAGCTATTTGCTGTCATTTATTTACTTTCCTATTTTTCCAGTACAGATAGGTAGAGTTCAATAGAGTTTCCTATTTTCCAGTACAGATAGCTAGCTGAGATGACAAACCTTTTCTAAACCTTAAGAATAATCTTGTTAGGAAAAAGGTTGGAAACAATTTCTGTGAAGTTGTTTCATAGCATTCTGTGCGAACTTACTGAAGTCTGTCAGTATCTTCCCTAATCTAGGACAGCAGTGTCAGCACAAATGAGGTGAAGAAATGTAAACACTTTATGTTTATTTACCTCCTTTATTCTAATGTCATTAAGTCTTCTAATTCCACACAATGAAAAATAAAACCTACAGACACATCATTTTGTTGTGTGTATCACTGTTTGTTTATATTCAAATATAAATATATATTTATATATTCACCATTTTCTTTGCTATTTATTTCATGTTGCATCTCAGATCTTACATCTGTATTATTTTCCTTCTTCTGGAAGTACATTATTTTATATCTCATTAGGTGGAGTCTGTAAGTTAGTAGACATACTACTATAAGTTTTGCTAGGTTAAAAATTGCGCTCAAAGTACATTTTAGCCAGGTATAGAATTATAGGTTAGCATTTGTCTTTTCCCTGTTATGTTGATGATAGGATAGCATGCTTCTTTTCTGGGCTCCATTGTTACTGTTATGAAGACATCTTAATTGGAGCTCAATTGAAGGCAGTCTGTATCTCTTGCTGCTTTTAGGATTTGTTATTGTTGTTGTTATTTTTGGTTTTCTGATTGTGAGTTTGGATTTCTTTTTATATTGCTTAGAATTTATTATGCTGCTTTAATCTCTGCCTTGATATCTGTCATTGGTTTAGTACATTCTCAGCCATTGGCTCCTGAAATGTTGTGTCTGCCTCATTTTCATTACAAAACAAGTTTAATTGAAATTGTGTCATATTTTCTTATAGGATCCTCTGTGTCTTATACTTTCTCTTTTATTTTTTTGTCTTTTTGTCTCTCCATGCTGCATTTTGGATAGTTTTTTTTTTTTTT
>PISX010038012.1:0-10556 GCA_004024625.1 Mellivora capensis
AGGTCTCCTTAGAGCAGCCTGTGCAGAGCAGTCTGGGATATATGCCAAACCAGCAGCAAGCACTGTGGACAACAACTAGCACTTACAGTCCTGCTGAATGTGCATGGCCAAGGAGATGTCTGTCACATGGGCATCCATATGCAAAGCACTTCACTGCCCATCATGGACCAGAGAGATGTTGGAGCCAATTCTTGAGTGTGTGATCCAGATATCCAAGGGGCAGAGCACACAGTCTAAAGGGCAGTCTGTTAGAGGGTAAAAGAGGAGCCTGGGCAGAGTGGGGTTTCCAGTGGGCTCAACTCTAGGCAATGCCCTTAATATTTTTCTTAACATGTAGTGGCTATTTCTACCATTTGTAACAATGCACTCTTTTTTGGGCTAGTTGTTAACAATGCATGCATGTTCTGAAGGCTAGGGTTTCAATGTGGAAATCCAGATATAAAAAAATACTATTGGGTTCCAAATCTTTTTGCATTATCTTATGAAATTGCAATATTACATGTGTCAGTAAAAGAAAAGGAAGAGTTGTTATTCTTTAAATATAATTGTAAATCCTGAATGTTTGTAAAATTGTTTTAAATATTTTATCACCTACTTATGTGATCAGAGTCCCTCACTGATAATTACTATTCAGAATATGATAAATTTATCATTAAGAAATTTAGATCAGGGGCACCTGGCTGGCTCAGTTGATTGAGCGTCTGCCTCTGGCTTGGGTCGTGATCCCAGGTTCCTGGGGTCCAGCTCCACATGGGGCTCCCTGCAGAGCCTGACCCGTTTCTCCCTCTGCCTGTTCCCCTCATTTGTGCTCTCTCTCTAATAGATAAATAAAATCTTTAAAAAAAAAAAAGTTGGGGTACCTGGGTGGCTCAGTTGGTTAAGCAACTGTCTTCAGCTCAGGTCAGGATCCTGGAGTCACAGGATTGAGTCCAGCATCCAGCTCCCTGCTCAGCAGGGAGTGTGCTTCTCCCTCTGACCTTCCCCCTCCCAACCACCCCCACCCCCGTCCCCATCATACTCTCTCTCTCTCATTCTCTCTCTCAAATATATAAAATCTTAAAAAAAAAAGTTTAGATCAGAAACTGCGTAAAGTCACTTCAACCACAGAACCTAGTATGAAAATATATTCACAGAAACAAGTTCAAGTTGATCATTAAAAAATGTGGAAAAATTTGACTTATTCAAATGTAATTTTTAATATCTTCTCTAACACACATTATGTAATTTATAATTATATAATTTAAAGTAATGCTATGAATTTTTTTTTAACCATCGTTTAGATGCTTCCAAATCTTGTTTATGTAACCTAGGGTGCTATGCAAAAATTATCATTTTCTGTCTGTGTTGTGATATGGAAGAAGCTGAGAGGCCCTGATATAATTTATTTATAAAGTGTGTATGCCACCTCATCTCACCCTAGGGCCCTTGTCCCCTGCCTCCCCCTCATATATTACAGGGATAGACAGCAGCCAAGGTTCAAGTCTGTATCCAACAAGGTCAAGAGCTCCAGCATGGCTATTTGTATGAGATACCATGTGGCTGCAGGGCTGGAGGGCAAGTTTAGACAAAAGCATAAAAAATAGCTAATGTCTAAAAACCACAAAGTCTGGATGAACAACAAACCTGGACAAATCCAAAGAGAGGAATCTATATTTACTGAAGGACAAAAGAGGAGAATAAATGGACTGACATACCATGTTCCTGGATGAAGTACTTATTATCACATCTCCCATCATTTCTCAAATGAATATAAGAATTTATTTTATTTTATTTTTTTAAAGATTTTATTTGTCAGAGAGAGAGAGAGAGAGAGCTAAAGAGCGAGCACAGGCAGACAGAGTGGCAGGCAGAGGCAGAGAGAGAAGCAGGCTCCCTGCCGAGCAAGGAGCCCAATGTGGGACTCGATCCCAGGACACTGGGATCATGACCTGAGCCGAAGGCAACCGCTCAACCAACTGAGCCACCCAGGAGTCCCGAATATAAGAATTTAATACAGTTCAGGGATGCCTCAGTGGCTCAGTCGGTAAAGCATCTGCCTTCCACTCAGGTCATGATCCCAGGGTCCTGATCCTAGGGTCCTGGGATGAAACCCCACATCATGCTCCCTGCTCAGCGGGGAGTCTGCTTCTCCTTCTCCTCCTCCTCTCTCTAATAAATAAAATCTTAAAAAAAAAAGAGAGAGAATTTAATACAATTCAAAAAATAAAGAATTATAGCAAATTATGATTATTATTGATTAGGAATAACTTGGTTAGGAAACATCTAGAAAAATATTCCCGTTAGTGAAGCCAAGTGATCAGACTGCTTGATCACCTCTGAAACACCTCTTAGGTACCTTGGTATGGATACCATCTTCCTAAGGTCTTTAACTTTGTGTTTTCCAAAGTATTCAGTATTAAGTTATGCATGACTATTTCACAGTAATCAAACTCACAAAGCCTTGATGTATAAACAAATCACTAAGGGTATGCTTTTTTCTGAACGTCTTAACTACTGTTTTTGGCTATTAGGAGTACCAGATAAGAATACTTAACAGTTTGGTATGCCTGGGTGGCTCAGTTGGTTAAGCAGCAGCCTTCGGCTCAGGTCATGGTCCCAGCGTCCTGGGATTGAGTCCCGCATCAGGCTCCTTGCTCGGCAGGGAGCATGCTTCTCCCTCTGCCTCTGCCTGCCACTCTGTCTGCCTGTGCTCACTCTCTCTCTCTCCCTCTCTCTGACAAATAAATAAATTTAAAAAAAAATTTAAAAAAAGAAAAACGGTTCGTTTGCGACTAGAAATCATAGTAACAAGGAGTCTGGTTTAGAGTGTTAGTTATTTCATTCAAGTTATATTAAGGCCTGGTGACTGGTTTCTGCCGCAGAACAGAGTACTTTTTGTTCATGTCTCCCAAAGAAAACACCTGTTCCACTTGGCAGTGATAGATGAATATCAAATTCTTACTTTTTGGTTTTAGTTTTAGTTTTCCCTTTTCCAAACTCCAAACCGACCGTTCCGCATTTGGTTTTTTGTTTTTTCCATTCTCCATTTAACACAAACTCTTTCTCAAGCAATTTATAATGTTTATTATTTTATTTCTAATCTTCCAAGGGAGGGCTTGATCAAATCTAAAGAAGCTGCTCTTACAAACTGCTACATTAAAATACAGGGCATTTCTAAGCAGGACAGGGAAGACTTGTAAATTGTGGTCACTTTAATCAGTACCTTTGTTGAAACATGGATCCCTGGATTATTAATTTACAGTTCTCACAGGTGTCGGCGATCGCCTAATTTCACTCCCATTTTCATTAAAAAAAATTCCAAGTAAAGTTCAGTGAGATCGAATAATTTAAAATTACTTGGTTAGATCAAGGATTATTAGATCTCTGGTTATTAACTCTTTATCTCGTTCCTTATACTTTGAGACCGAGTTGGAAACATTAAAGTAAAAATCACTCGCGCATTGGGAGCCTATCTGTCCATCCTTTTAGAAATCTTGTGAATTATTCCTTATATTAAATCCGCGAGAACTGCTGCTTCAGCTCTTTCCACAGTAACCGTGAGTTAGTTAACAGTGGCGACAGATTTCTTGAGTTCGGTGAGTACTTAATGAACTGACCTCACCAGTTCTGCCTCAGCTCATTAAGGGTGAAATTTCACTGTCAGCCGCGTTTTTGAGGCCTCTCCAAGGTGCCCATTGATTCATGCAAGTCGGGGTCGCGAGAACGTTCAGTGCAGCCCTCACAGGAGCCGTCGCAAAGAAAATGGTCTCTGGCATCCGGAAACGTGTGAGACGCCGAGAAGCCCACAGGGCTTTTCTGCAACCTTTAAGTACAAGAGAGTAAAGTGGGGTTTTGTTCAGGCACGGGCAAGAAATGAATTCGTAAATGAATACCGAGAGGTCTGCGTGGGGGAGGGGAAAAAAACGCCAGAAGAAAGAGAAAGGCCTTTTTCTCCGGTGACTGGCGGTCACAAGGCGTTCTCCAGACGTGGGCGCTCACCATTCGCTGAGTCCGAGCTGACGTCACCGCAGCAGCCCGGGCGCGAACGGCGGAAAGGGCGGCACCGCACTGGAAGTTGACGAGGCGCGCGCGCTCCCGCGCCCCGGCCCGCCCCCGCTCCCTGCCGGCCAACCCGCTGGTCCATTCTCTTTTCGCGCCCAGTTGGCCACGCCCCCTTCCCGACTCGCCCCTCCCCCAGCAGCACGGCAGCGCGCGGAAGGCGCGTCACGTGATAACTAGCCCCGCCTCTTCCTCTCGGTCCCATATTGAACTCGAGTTGGAAGAGGCGAGTCCGGTCTCAAAATGGAGGTAAAACCGCCGCCCGGTCGCCCCCAGCCCGACTCCGGCCGTCGCCGCCGCCGCCGGGGGGAGGAGGTATTAGGGGGAGAGCGGGGGGTTGATGGGTAGTGGCCGGCATGGGGGACCTAGCTCGGTGGGAGCGGGGAGGCCGGGTGGACCGGATCGGCCGTCCCGCGCTCTCGTTGAGACGGGCGGTGGGGGGGAGGGGAGCGGGCCTCAGAGGCCGCCTTGGGACCCCTCGCCTTCCTGGCCTTCTCCTTCGGCTACACAAGTGGCCTTTCGGAGGCACTGCGTGGTTGGGGAGACCTCCGGAGGGGACCCGGCCCGCCGGCCGCGCGGCCTCGGATTCGAGGCCGAGGGCGGCATGGCGGGCCCCGGCGGGAGCGGTTGGGAGGAGGCGGTGGGGGAGGGGAGGGGACGAGCAGTCACATCCGGGCGAGCGAGCGGGCGGGCGGCGGCCACATTGACATTGATCCACTGCCGCGTTACGAAATGGCGCATTGGGCCGCAATGGCCGCCGCCCGGAAAGAGAGCGCGGGATTGGAAGGAAGCGGGAGGAGGCGGCCCGGCAGAAAATGCCACAAATGGCTTCGGATCTTGCGGCCTACTGCTTTCGCTGAAGTTAATGCCGGCGCGTTTCTAGTCCTTGCAGATCTCTAAGGCGACGAGAATTTTAATTCTGTTTTTTTTTTCTTCTCAGTACCCAGTTGACAGTACGAGATTTTTTTTAAAAGTTTGCTGCCTTAAAATACTTCTGATTTGCCATTCTTGCTAAACTATTTAGAATTATACGTATCTTTGCGTCGTGTGGGTCGGCTCTGGTTGTAGTTTCTTGGATTTTTGTTTGAGAGGACTGCAACCACAGTTGAATTTTTCATGTTAGAGATAATTTTATGTGGGTTATAATTGTTTTCTGTCATCTCTGTTTTTTCGATTAATTAGAACTAACCAGGATTTGAAAAGATGAGACCAAGTGAATTGATGCTTTAGGCTATTAATCATTTAACATTTTTTTCTAGCATGTGACAGTCTTTTCATATTAAATGCCTTAACATCTCTACTTTGGAAGACACACGAAGATATTAGAATGTAAATGTGAGCCTTTTTATTTAAGGACTTTGGATGAACTATACTTAATGCATGCATTAAATGGCAGTTAATTTACCGAGGAGCTAATTCAGTTGCAAAACAATTCAGGCCGTATCTTAATTTTTAAAAATCTGTTTCTCTTGTGCTCCATTATTGTCAAAAAGCATATACTATATTTAATATAAGTGCAGCTTGCCCTTTTTGTGACCGTATGTTTTTGAAATTTTTGCTGTGTGATACAAGTGCAGATAGGTAACTTTACAGTATATAGCCTAAAACAAATTGGTTAACAGAAAGCTATCAAGATAATGGTCGGTGTCTTTTTGTAATTTTGGGGGGAGGGGGAAGAATGTTGGTTTAGCCTTGAATTGAGGAATACCTATTTTAACCTTGATATGCTTGAAAGTGATGGATTTTTTAAAAATTTGCTGCTCAGAACCTTTAAGTTACATACTTCAGTTTCGTGGTTTAACATTAAATGTTTGAAGTGTAGACTGATGAGGGAAGACATGAAAAATGGTATGGATAGAACACTACTTTTACAGCACTTTGTTTTCTTACTTAAAGAGCATTTTGTCAGTAGCAACTTCTAAAATAATTTGTCTCCAGATACTTTAGTTGTAGTCTAAAGTTAAGGGACTTTTGATTGCGGAATTTTCTTGGACTTGAATGTAGTTGGAGTGATATTGGCATTTGTAAGGCTGTGTAGATTTTTTGTGGTATTTGGATACCTTTCATCAGTTCATGTGTGGTCTTACTCCAGTTTTTAATTGGACAGTGTAAATGGTACGGGAATCTGATACTGAGTTTATTAAATATTTGTAGCAGATTAAAGACTTGTGCATTTCAGCAATTCACCTGGTAAAAGAAATAATTAAAATGTATTTGTTTCCTCAGGGCCATGATCCAAAAGAACCAGAGCAGTTGAGAAAACTGTTTATTGGTGGTTTGAGCTTTGAAACTACAGATGATAGTTTAAGAGAACATTTTGAAAAATGGGGTACACTTACAGACTGTGTGGTGAGTTACTAAAGGAACAAAAAAAGGTCGTTAAGGGGTGTAGGGCCTGTACAGATGTATTTAAGTACTTTAAAATTTTGTTTTATAGGTGATGAGAGACCCCCAAACAAAACGTTCCAGGGGTTTTGGTTTTGTGACTTACTCTTGTGTTGAAGAGGTGGATGCAGCAATGTGTGCCCGACCACACAAGGTTGATGGGCGTGTAGTGGAACCAAAGAGAGCTGTTTCTAGAGAGGTATTTTCATAATATTATGCTGTGTAATATGTAAGATAGTTGGAGAATTTGGTTTTTGACTTATTTTTTATTCTGTAGGATTCTGTAAAGCCTGGTGCCCATCTAACAGTGAAGAAAATTTTTGTTGGTGGTATTAAAGAAGATACAGAAGAGTATAATTTGAGAGACTACTTTGAAAAGTATGGCAAGATTGAAACCATAGAAGTTATGGAAGACAGGCAGAGTGGAAAAAAGAGAGGATTTGCTTTTGTAACTTTTGATGATCATGATACAGTTGATAAAATTGTTGGTAAGTAGAAACTTCCTGGAACTTGAATGAGAAAACAGGAAAGGTCCCTTTGTGCTATGTTAGATTTGCCAAATTGGATTATCATTTTGTATTGCATTTAAAAGCCTATAAAGCATATGGTTTAGTTTTCATAAATGACATTCTGGAACACTCCCTCGTTCTTGAAGTGACTACTTTCTTGATATTTAATAAGTTATGTAGTGATGTTTTTTTCAAACATCAAATAACTTCTGTTTGTTTGTTTGATTAAAAAAAATTTTAGTTCAGAAATACCACACTATTAATGGGCATAATTGTGAAGTGAAAAAGGCCCTTTCTAAGCAAGAAATGCAGTCTGCTGGATCACAAAGAGGTGAGTAGGACAATATATACACATAGAATAGGTGTGAGTGGCATTTGTAAGGTTTTTAAAGCTCTCCCTTTCCCTTGTTTAAAGGTCGTGGAGGTGGATCTGGCAACTTCATGGGTCGTGGAGGAAACTTTGGAGGTGGTGGTAACTTTGGCCGTGGTGGAAACTTTGGAAGAGGTAAGAGGGTGATCTAAGATTGTGTCTACCTGAAGTTTAATGGTAAGTTGTATGTTTGTTTTTAATTCATACCTTGTTTTTCCTCAGGAGGCTATGGTGGTGGTGGTGGTGGCAGCAGAGGTAGTTACGGAGGAGGTGATGGTGGATATAATGGATTTGGAGGTGATGGTAAGTTTTTAATGGATATTTGATGTTTTGATTTTGTTTCTATACTTAATGGGAAGTTACATACTTGTTTATATTTTTAACTTTTAAGTTATAATTTGCATGGCTTGACTACAGTAAAGTAGACTTTTCCCCCTTAAGTTTCCCCCTTAAGTAACATTAGCTAGTTCCTTTTTGGCCAGTACCATTTATTATACTAGCATTTGAGCTGAATTGTGTCTTGGGAGATCGTTTACTATTTTCTTTATTAGTGAACTTAAAATTTTGAAAAACTAGAACAATTTTTTTTTAAGTATGAAAAGATACTTAAGCATTCATCTTAAACTCCGTCCGCACTAGGCTGTGCTGTTGCTGCTGCTTTGGACTGCACAGGCAGGGGAGGTGGGGAATGGCAGAGGGAGGAGGAGAAGCAGTTCCCCACTTGCAGGGAGCCCAAGGTAGGGCTCAGTCCCAGGACCCTGGGATCTTGACCTAAGTGGAAGGCAGCCACTTAACAGAGTTAGTCACCTAGGTGCCCCTAGCCCAGGTTTTTGATGCTCTGTTAATGAGGTGTTAACTAGTCTTGAGTGTTAAATTAAGTCATTGGTTCATTTCCACGTTGATCAATTGTAGTATAAATTAGAGTTCAGTAACTTGACTTCACACATTGATGTTTTTGTGTGACTTCCATTTTTCTTAAGGTGGCAACTATGGTGGTGGTCCTGGTTACAGCAGTAGAGGAGGCTATGGTGGTGGTGGACCAGGATATGGAAACCAAGGAGGTGGATATGGAGGTGGTGGTGGAGGATATGATGGTTACAATGAAGGAGGAAATTTTGGAGGTGGTAAGCTTTCACTTGTTTTAAATGTTCAAGATTGTTTATAGTTCATAACATATTTCAAAATGTGTTAAAATGCAACATTTGGTCAAATAGCAATACTAGAAAATACTGAAATGATGAATGATTAAATTGAATTTTTTTGCTTTGCTGGTTGTTTAGCAAATTGGTAAAATATGAACGTACTTTTTGTGTTCATACATTTTTATATAATTTTTCAACATCTTTTTAATTTTTCAACATTTTTATGTAATTGAAATGGATGTTTCTCAGTAATGTATTTATTGCTAGAATTTTTATTCTGGGCACTTTTAAATTGGACAAATGGGAACAGCAAATTGATGTGTAGACACATTGAAATGAATAGTGTGGTCTGGAGTTCAGGGGACAGAAGTACTTGGAATTTTAATGTCCTAGGTACATTTTATTATTTTTTTAAATTTTTTTAAAAGATTTTATTTATTTGACAGAGATAACAAGTAGGCAGGGAGGCAGGCAGAGAGAGGAAAGGAAGCAGGCTCCCTGCTGAGCAGAGAGAGCTTGATTCGAGGCTCGATCCCAGGACCCCGAGATCATGAGCCGAAGGCAGAGGCTTTAACCCACTGAGCCACCCAGGTGCCCCCCTAGGTACATTTATCTTTAAGCTATATGCCCAACGTGGGGATTGAACTCATGACCCCCAAATCAAGAGATGCATGCTCTACCCACTGAGTCAGCCAGGCACCCCTAGAAAAACAGTAGCCAATTTAGAATACCTTCTTTGTCATTGACTGAAAAGTTGTGCTAGTCCAAATTAGAGCAGATAAAGTATAGTTGATGATGATAGTGGTATGAAGGCAAGAACGTGTGCTAGGGTGTTGACATCTGATGTGGACGAAAGATGGCACATATCTGTATACATGCTTTTCCTGGACCATCTTCACTTTTTATCTTTTTATATTCTCTCTTTCTATTTAATGCCTGAGGTCCACTAGTGGTCTTCTTGTGGAGTTGGTACCTCTATATATGGTATTCAAAGGGTCGCCTTATAATAGAGTGATGTCATGATTGTGGAAAGATAATAGTCTATTAAAAAGAAGAAAATAATTGTGTAGGTTAACCACAATAAAACTTTTGTAATTTCAGGTAACTATGGTGGTGGTGGGAACTATAATGATTTTGGAAATTATAGTGGACAACAGCAGTCAAATTATGGACCCATGAAGGGGGGCAGTTTTGGTGGAAGAAGCTCGGGCAGTCCCTATGGTGGTAAGTACTTTTCTTCCCCTCCCCACCCCCTAGCCCTTTAGGTAAAAATTTTCATAGATCTCTTAATTAAAAACTTAAAATACATTTTTTTAAAAACCTGTGTATTTCTAGGTGGTTATGGCTCTGGTGGTGGAAGTGGTGGATATGGTAGCAGAAGGTTCTAAAAAATTTTTCAGAAGAAAAGGGTAGGTATCTTTAAAATTTTATCATGATGATAAAGAATATGTGGAACTGTTCACTGAGTGTAATAATTTTTTTATCCTGTATTATTCAACAGGCTACAGTTCTTAGCAGGAGAGAGAGCGAGGAGTTGTCAGGAAAGCTGCAGGTTACTTTGAGACAGTCGTCCCAAATGCATTAGAGGAACTGTAAAAATCTGCCACAGAAGGAACGATGATCCATAGTCAGAAAAGTTACTGCAGCTTAAACAGGAAACCCTTCTTGTTCAGGACTGTCATAGCCACAGTTTGCAAAAAGTGCAGCTATTGATTAATGCAATGTAGTGTCAATTAGATGTACATTCCTGAGGTCTTTTATCTGTTGTAGCTTTGTCTTTTTCTTTTTCTTTTCATTACATCAGGTATATTGCCCTGTAAATTGTGGTAGTGGTACCAGGAATAAAAAATTAAGGAATTTTTAACTTTTCAATATTTGTGTAGTTCAGTTTTTCTACATTTTAGTACAGAAACTTTAACAAAATGCAGTTTTGAAGGTGTTTCCTTGTGAGTTAACAAGTAAAGAAGATCATTGTTAATTACTATTTTGTATGAATTTTGCTAAAGTTAACTGTAAAGAAACACCTGCTGACTTGCAGTTTAAGGGGAATCTATTCTCCGCATTTCCAAACCATGAAATGAATGGGCTCTGACGTGGAGAGAATAGATAATT
>PISX010038013.1:0-10560 GCA_004024625.1 Mellivora capensis
GTTTTCTTTTTATTGTAACTATATGAAAAGATGGATGTTAGCTGAACCTACTGTAATCACTTCGGAATGTATGTAAATCAAACCATCATTTTGTACACCTTAAACTAATATAGGTATGTATGTCGGTTATTTCTCAATAAAACTGTAAAAAACAAACAAATAGATGGAAACACACAAACACATAAATTCTTTTTTTTTTTTTTTTTAGATTTTATTTATTTATTTGATAGACAGAGATCACAATTAGGCAGAGAGGCAGACAGAGAGAGAGGAAGAAGCAGGCTTCCCGCGGAGCAGAGAGCCCGATGCAGGGCTCAATCCCAGGATCCTGGGATCATGACCTGAGCCGAAGGCAGAGGCTTTAACCCACTGAGCCACCCAGGCGCCCCAAACACATAAATTCTTAATGGCTTCCCATTGCCTTTAGGATCAAGTCCTAAATGTGGCTTGCAAGGTCTTTCTCGGTCTACCCCTCTTGACGATTCCAGCCTCATCTCCAAATACTCCCTACCTTGAATGCTATAAACCAGCTGCAATGAGCTTGTTTTCATTCTTCAAATAAACTCTGCCCTCTCTGCGGTAGAATTTAAGATTCATATGTGGTCCATATACACTATGGAGTATTATGCCTCCATCAGAAAGGATGAATACCCAACTTTTGTAGCAACATGGACGGGACTGGAAGACATTGTGCTGAGTGAAATAAGTCAAGCAGAGAGAGTCAATTATATGGTTTCACTTATTCGTGGAGCATAACAAATAACACGAAGGACATGGGGAGATGGAGAGGAGAAGGGAGTTGAGGGAAATTGGGGGGGAGATGAGAGACTATGGACTCTGAAAAACAACCTGAGGGTTTTGAAGGGGCGGGGGATGGAAGGTTGGGGGAGCCAGGTGGTGGGTATTATGGAGGGCACGCATTGCATGGAGCACTGGGTGTGGTGCAAAAACTATGAATTCTGTTACGCTGAAAAGAAATTAAAAAAAAAAAAAAAGATTCATATGGGATGCCTGGGTGGCTCACTTGGTTAAGCGGCTGCCTTCGGCTCAGGTCATGATCCCAGCGTCCTGGGATCGAGTCCCATATCGGGCTCCTTGCTCGCCAGGGAGCCTGCTTCTCCCTCTGCCTCTGCCTGTGCTCGCTCTCTCACTCGCTCTCTCTCTGACAAATAAATAAATAAAATCTTTAAAAAAAAAAAAGAATTTAAGATTCATAAAAAGGATATAAAGTACAGTGGGAAATCAGCTTGACAACCTCTGATTTGGTATATCGTGTTCTGTTGTATTTGCATACATGACACATTTGTATGTTTATAGAATATATTTAGACCTTATTAGCTAATGATAAATCTGTTGTATTTCCCCATTAGTACTCTAAAAACAAAATATGTTCTGGTTCCCAGAGTTTCTCTACTTCTTTGGGCTTATGATTGGGAGAAGAAGGCGATAGAATCAATACAGTATTCAGTTTACCGTAAACAAATTCTCTTTGTGGGGAATTATAGCCAAGACTTACTGAGAGCATGCAGTGAGCCACACATTCAGCCCTCACATCAATTCTTTGAGATCAGTTCCACTATTACCTCCATTTCTCAGATGGCAAAGGCAAGGCATAAAAATTAAGTAGCTTGCCTAGGTTTGCCCAGGTTGTTAAATGGGGAAGCAGCAATGAAACTTCATCTCTTGGCTTCAGAGTGCACATTCTTAACCACTGTGCTGTATCACCTCTCAAGATAAGTGGCTATGCAGTTAAGAAGGATCAAAGACAGGGAATTTAAAGTATACTACCTAAAATTAAAGAAAAAAATTCCCCATCATTTCTCTGGTTAAATACCAAAATAGCTGAGATCCCCTGAGTTGTTAACAATGCATTTATTTCATCTCATTTAACTTCCAAAATTACCCTCTGAAATAGATACTGTTGTTTTTCGCATTTTGCATGTGAGGAAAGAGAGAGAGGTCCAGTAGCTTTTCCAGCTCAAATGCCAGGTAATTTACATGGTAGTGTCTTTTTCCTCGAGTCTTATTCCTAAGACATATAAAAATGAACTCGACCGTCTTCTTAAATCTGCTCTCTCATCTTTAAAACTCTTGACTCTTCTAAAATAGTAATTTTAAACATTTTAGATTATTTGTGCATTATGTAACAGAGAAAGTGGCAACATTTTGAAACCATGACTAAAACGCTTGGTGTTAATTTGGCATTCAGTGTCTGAAATTTAAAAAATACAGAGGCCTGCATGTTTTTTAAAGAAATGCAATGTAAATGAGAAAAAGAGTAAATGTTTGTAAATGTAAATGAGAAAATGAGAAAAAACTTCATTTTTATTTGAAGTTAATTTTTTTTTAAGATTTTATTTATTTATTTGTCAGAGAGAGAGAGAGGGAGCGAGAGAGCGAGCACAGGCAGACAGAGTGGCAAGCAGAGGCAGAGGGAGAAGCAGGCTCCCTGCCGAGCAAGGAGCCCAATGTGGGACTCGATCCCAGGACGCTGGGATCATGACCCAAGCCGAAGGCAGCCGCCCAACCAACTGAGCCACCCAGGCGTCCCTGAAGTTAATTTTTGGTAGGATATTTCTCCGTCAACATTTAAAGACAATAGACCTTCCAAATATAAAGAGTGGTACACCTGAATTACCAAATTGAGAAAGGATGTTTGGTCAAAGATCTTGATGGCATAACTGATTCTTAGTATAAGCTAATGCATTCCAACTTTGCAGGTATTCAAGTTGAATAGAACTAGGAGAATCCTGAAATACTCTTGATCACTGAACATTTAGTGTTCACGTAGTCAGCACGAGCCCCTGATAGCTTCCCTAGCTATTAGAGTATATTTCACAGTCTAGGAAACATTTGCTAACAAGTGTGTAAAAGTTTTATGTACATATTGTTCATTCGTCTGCCAAAAACTATCATGGAAGAGAAGGCACCGAAAGCATTCTTTTCATAGAGTTACACTTAGCAACTTAGCAAAACGCAAAATTATGTAAAAAGGGAAACACTTTTGCATTAGATGCCTGTCTAGACTTTAAAAGCTGACTTACATATATACAAGTTTGATTTTGCACATACTTCCACCCTGAAGCCCAAGATAGGAACTGAATTCGTTTTGTGATTTTCTATTCCCATAAGTAAGCTTTTATTTATTACAGAAATCGGAACCTCAATAAAGATATTGATTATCATAAAAACAAGTTACTATCAAAACTCTGGCATGCCTTGTTAAATTTTATTCAATAATGATTTAATAAGTGCCTGTTGTTGGCAAGGCTTGTAAGTGCTGAGGGAAATCTACTTAAAAGAAATAAATCAGATGTGGGCCCCACTGCTTTCAAGGAATCTACAGTCTAAATAGAGTATTGGTTCATGTAGATATATAGCTGTAGCTTAAGGTAAAAATCATTGTTTTCTCCAAGGAGTGAGAGATTATTCTGACAATGGCAGTCCGATAAGGCTGCCTAAAGGGGGTGGCATTTCAGCTGAGTCATAGATTCCCAATTGAATTCCACCAATCAACAAAATTTAACCTAAATTCAAGTAAATTTGCATCTAATGGCAATGCTGACTGACATATTCCAGAGTGGAAATAACTGCCTATATCTTTCAGAACTTTAAGACATTCCGGCCTATTATTAAAATATCCAGTCTTTATTACCTCCTCAGTGTGGAGGTGAAAGTGGCAACCACATCTGCCTTTGCTCTTTAGTGGTCCCCTTTCAACAAGTCATCATGGGACACTTTACAGAATATCAAAACTGAGCTCATTCTTGAGCCTGTATCTGCCAACTCAGCCGTGCAAGTAAATTGTAAACTCTTTTGAATGAACAGAGCCTCTCAACTTCAAAAGCTACCTTGGAAATGGATCATCATGTGACTCTATCTCTGCACGAGGCCAATAACTTCCTGTCCGTAGCTACAAACCTATCCAAAGCTACTTCTACAAAGAATTAGGGACAGACTTTTTCCCCACTGAATTCAACTATTGATTTAGTTAATAAACTGATTAATTCAGTCCAACAGGCATTTCATTCCTTTTTTCTAGAGAATTTAAAATAATGGCAAGTGGACAGATTCACTAACTTCTTAAAATTTGATGTGTGCAGGGAGGTGACTTCTCCCCCTGTGTCTCCGTATGTTCTCACTCCTGTCTTGTTGAGTTGCTCATAGAGCCCCAAAGATGGCATGTGGTACATGCACTTCAAGGTAGTCGTGCCTCTCTAGATGTCTTCTCTCACGAGGGGCCTGGAATGCCTTGCACTCTGGTTTGGAATTCTCTTTGAATATTGAGTTGAAATCATTTTCCCACATTATCGGGAGACTTTAACCCCTAGAAAATGAAAGCCATATCTTTTTTATTTCCCAATCCTGTTTTATGGCATAGGGCATGGCATGCATTACATTTTCAGTAGACGTTTATTAAATGGAGTATAATAAACTAAGTTGAATGAGGCAGTATGGTATAGGGGAAAAAATGATTCTTTAGAGGCATGCATTCCTTGGTTCAAATAGAATAACTTCATTTCTGTTTATGTGATCTTTGACAAGTAACAGTTTCTCTGGACCTTAGGTTCCTCAGACCTATAATGGGTTTTTGTGAGGATTAAAGAAGATAAAGTATGTGAAAATATTTAGCATAATACCCCATATGTAGTTGACACTGAATATGTCTGGTTGTTCCTGGTCATTCAGTAATAAATTCTAAGATTTAAGAAACTAACATGTATTCAAACTAATAAAAAAATAATAACATATTTTCTGCCCTGCCCCTTTAATTCCATCATTCTCTGATGCTGGTGAAAGAAAGAAACTCAGCACACTCCATTCCGAAATATTCCTTAAGAACTGCACTTATTAAAGCTTGGCTTACAGTCAGAAATAGTGAATAGGAGATTATAGTAGGAAGTCAGTTCAACAAACATACAAGTATTATATACTACACTGGAGAAAGTGGATACGAAAATGAGTAATGCATGGACTTCCTCAAAAAAGTTAGGAATATTATTAAGAACACTCCATAGCTTTATTAACGGACATTATAAATGCCAACCATACCATCTTAAGAAATACTATATGGTGTCATAATCAGAGAGAATGTGGTGTTATATCTGAATCTGTGTCTGAATTGATAGTTCTTCTTTGTAAGATGAAAGATGTCATCGGGATCAACATCCCAATTTTTTAAATGTAGATACATATCCTCTTGCATTTAATGGAGATATTCGAAATAATTGTGTTTGTTTTGCATGATTTTTAATCCCTCCTAAGACTTAACACTAGCTTTGGTACATTATTTTTTCAAGGAAATTGGAATAAATTTATTGTTGAAACTCTATACTAAATATCAGTGATAAACAGATTCCAGAAATACATAGTTATATCTAGGAATTGAATAAATTAAATCAATATCAGTTTACAAAGTGCCTACTATTTCCTAGGTACTCTGGTGTGAAGAATAAAAGAATACTCCAAGATGCCTCAAATATCTTAGATTCTGCTTGGAGAGACAATATCCAAATTTGAACTCAGGCGAAATGAATTTTCCTGTTTCCCCAAAGAGGTGGTCTGCTATCATAACCTTATGGACTTATTACACTGTATAGTAATTTTTCTTCCTTGTGTTTCCCGCATTAGGCTATGAGCCCCTTGATGGTAGGAGCCATATTTGTGTTTTCTTAGCATCTAGTAGAATACCTGATCAAGTTTTGTTAATCGTTAAATGAATGTTTTTGAGTAAATTTAAGAAACACTTCAAGGAAGAAGTGTTATCACAAAAAATGCATGATTAATTGCCGAATGAAATGTTGAGGCAACAGTTTTTACATTAGTTTAATTTGTTTTAGTTCAGTAAATATTTATTGTGCCTCTAATATATGACAGAAGCCAAGTTAGATTCTGTGAAATTGCACATGGTTCTTGGCCTTAAGTTGTTCCAGTGTTTTTAGCCAACAGTCCCCTCTAATCTGAAAACAAGTTAGGCCAGACCATATGATATATGTAACAACAGACAGAAACACAGATTGCTATGAAATGTAGAGGAAAAGTTCTTGGAAGGAGAGTGAGGTTAGGAAAGTTTAAAAACAAGAAAGAACATTTAGATTTGGGGACTCTGGGAGAACTGTGAAGGGCGAAAGATTAAGTTCTCAAGGATGGTGGAAATTAGGAAACATAAAGAGGAAGTTTTCTCAAGTGGGTAGAATAGGTTGTTCCAGTGTTAGGTCATGTACATGGCCTTGGTGACCAGCAGTTCCTTAAAAATATACGTAGGGCTTGGACAGATATGGGAAGCGTGGAAGCCAAGATGTAACGGCCGTTCTCCCAAAGAGATTTTTTGAAACCTTATGAATAATTTGCTCTATGAAAGGTTTAACTCTCTTCTAGATGTGAGACTGTTCTCACCTAGATATGCTCAGAATGTTCTAGTGATTATCTCAGGATATCTACCTAAATGGAATGAGACAGTCACCACCACCTTTTAGGTACCCTTTGTCTAGAATAGTAAGAAGGTACAAAAAGAAGCAGCTTTTATAAGAGCTGTTTAGGGATATGGAAGTTGGGTTTAATAATTCACACAAAAGGAATGGTAACATTAGAATAGCAGACCCTGGGGCCTTAGATAAAGCATGAAACACACCACTTGGAGGAAGTAAGACTTCTTTGACATAGGAAATACCAAGTGGTGGCCAAGAGAAAATTTGAGGCAATGGGCTTCGAGTTGCAAGACTCTCCTGGGTTTTTAATGAGGTTTTTTGGTTTTTTTAATGAAAAATGAGGACTTATTCTTACAGGCTATGACACGTTTATAAACGCAGACAGAAACAAACACTAAAGAAAAATTAACTTTTTTATTAACTACCCAAAAAATACCTACTTGTATTTTAGAAATGATCCTAATTCTATCCTTATTTTAGCACATTGGTAGTGTTTAGATACAAGGAGTTTATAATGTCTTTATTTGGTATCTGTTTAGTGACACTACGCTAGACCTTCTTTTGGTTATATTACACCACAGAAGCCTCCTACGGTTTCCCAGATCCCACACAAATCACTTAACTTTCCTTTGCCCTGGGCTGCTTCTGTGAAGCATTCCCCTATCTATGAAGTGGGGATGAAAGCCACGATAATGTAGTAGCCAACAGTGACCGACTGCTCGCTCGGTGCAGGCACCGTGCCAAACGTTTGACACAAACGATTTCTAGATAAAATCTTCAGATAAACCTTTGAGGTAAGTACTAGTCTTACCACAGTTCTTGAAGGCAAAGAAATTGAGGCAGAGTTTAAGTAACATGCCAAAGACTGGTAAAATCCTCTTCCAACCTTGACAAATATGGCGACAAGTAGGCTTTTTGAGAGAACTAGTTGGGAGAGAAATGGCGGTATCAGAGCGAACAGGTTGTGGGACCACATGCAAGTTCCCACCAGCTCTACCATCTCTCCCCCTTCCTCAGGACAGCTGAGCCACTAGACACTGCTCTGAGGAGCCAGAACGTCCTCGAATGGCTGGGCAGTGTGGCCCGTCCCTGAGTTCCCCAGAGGCCTTCCGTTGCAGCCTTCCCTCCCTCACACTTGCTGCCCACACTGGGGACTACGGAGGGAAGTGCTTATCAGCACACACCGCCACACAGAAGAAACTCAGAGTAACGTTAGCTCTGGCCACAGCCACTGGTTACTGTAGCAGGCTAAAGCAGATTGGGAAGAAGTAGGTCTGGACTCGAACTCTGACAGGGTGGAGGGGCACCGACAGGATAAATTCATCGGCTGTTGAGAGGAGGCGCACACTGGCAGGCCGGATCACTCTCCGAGGGGTCACATTCAGATCACAACTAATTGGACGTTAATGGACACGTCAAGATGTCCCAGCCCAGGTGGGCAGTGAGCAGAGAAGGGGGACAGGGGCAGCTGATGCTTGGGCTGGGGTCTGCCAGCAGCATTGGACACCACCTCAGTCACCAGGTTGCCCTTCAGGGCCAGACCTTAGCATTTGGGGAGATCCAGGAAAGACCTAAATCCAAAAGAACTAAGGTACTGGGAGGCTTATGACTGGTATGTAAGTCCAGAATAAAACAAGGGCTCAGCTCCTGGGACATAAGTACTAAGTTCAGTGCACTGTTTTAAAACTTAAACTCTGACTTTCTTAAGTCAGGGTTAGTCCAGGAAGAGGGGAAATGGACTCGAGGCAGAGCATGAAGTCAGATGACAAAGCCATAGAGAGAGAAGGCACCAGAATCAGGTAGGGCATGATCGACAAGACTAGATGCAAAGCGTGCTTCATGCACAAGAAGAGGCTTAGAAAGAAACACCATTAAAAACCAGGACTTCATGAAATGTTCTTAGTTAGGAAATACTTACACTAAATGGTAGTTAATGCTTCATGTGTGTTTTAGTACAACAGAAAAAGACGTACTGCTGTTGAGTATGTTGATTCGTGGGGACATCAAAGGGGAGGAGAGGGTCATTTGGATCTAGAAGAGGAAGTTCCCAACGGAGCTGGGTTTTCCAGCCCCGAGACTTCTCTCCGCCACCAGATTCCTCCTCCAGTGACACCGCAGACCTGATTCATTTCTGTGCAGCTGATGCCCTGTCCACGCTTATATTTTTCTAACTGACAATGAGTGTTCTTGCCAAATGCCAGGGCCCACAGTCACATCTGTTTGTCGCTCCTCCACGGCTTGTCTGAGGCTGCTTGGGAACACATTTTATCCAGGGGGCAACTTTCACTGGGCCCAATTCTCTGAAAAGCCTGTTGTAAGTGCATACGATGAAGAGACGAGTCCTTCCTCTTTTCCCTTTAATATTATTGTGTTTGACACTGCCTGCTTCTGTCCCTGTGAGCCCATGTCGAAAGCCAAGTTTTCAGGCAAGATGATTTTCACTAGGATTTTTTTTTTGTTTTCCCTTTTTGTTTTTTCCTGTTTTTTGTTGTTGTTGTTGTTTTCCTCCAGATAAAATGCCCAGTTTCCTATCACCACACCATTTAAAAGGATGAGGGGATAAACCAAGTGAAGTGTGTTTCAAAAGCAAAACAAAATGAAGACTTCTTTCTGAGTTCTGCTTTTCTATTTAATAGGAAAATCTTCAGAATCGGTACATGGGAAACCACATTTCACATCATAACTAAGTGACAATACTTACTAATCTAAAACAGAAACAGCATTATTTCTTGATCCTTTCCACTTAAAGATATGTTTATTTACCTTTAATAATAATAAAAGTGTGAGTAATTATAAAGTTATTAGGCTTTGATTTGTCTCCCCTCTTCTCCACTGCAGGCGAATACTGTTAACAGAAACAAATACACTGGTGTGGTTGATTGGTAATTTCCTTGCAGCGCCTTACCAAAAAATCTTAACATGATTCTTTAATAACTTTGGGTCTGTTCATAAGACAGTGCATTATCCTTCTTCAAACACCACAGACACACACACACGCACGTGCACACACACAAAGGCAACTATCACTTTGAATAGTAATCCAAGTATTCTGCTTTGCAAAAACAAATGACTCATTTAGACTGAAGCAACAAGGCTTCCTTTGAGACACTCATTGATTTTAAATTAAAAAATAACTGCTACGTTTTACATTAGGAGTGACAACAAATAACAGAGTAGACCTTACTCAGTGTTATTCGTAGCAAGTTCAATGCACCTGTGAAGGAAAAGGGGGGATGGACGAGCCCGAATGGGGTAATCTTACTGATCAATAATCCAGATCTCGGAATGCACTGTAGCAGATAGTCAATTCCTGATAGAATTACTGAAATGCAGCCAGCTGTTTTTCTTATGGCTCAGGTCTTTGGGTTCAATGTACTGACTTTATTAACTTGAACTTTATTCTTCCTTGAATGTTTGTCTGTCTCTTTTCCTTTACGCGGCTCTGCTAGGAGTGGAGGAGGGGAGTTGAGTGAAGATGTTATATTCCATTTATTCTGTAAAGATACCTGAAAGGGAATTAATTGGTCCAGCAGATGAGAAAAGAGGTTTAAAAGAGGGATTGTTCCTGAGATTTGTTTTTCACCATGTTTGTAAACAGGCCTTCCTAATAAGTCTTTTTTTTTCTTTTTTTAATTTTCAATTTTTTTTTTAATTTTAATTTTTTTTTTATAAACAATTTTTTTCCCCAGGGGTACATGTCTGTGAATCGCCAGGTTTACACACTTCACAGCACTAACCATAGCACATACCCTCCCCAATGTCCATTATCCCACCCACCTTTCCCGACCCCCTCCTCCCAGCAACCCTCAGTTTGTTTTGTGAGATTAAGAGTCACTTATGGTTTGTCTCCCTCCCAATCCCATCTTGTTTCTTTTCTTCTTTTTCTGCCCCCCTAGTCCCCCATGTTGTATCTCCACTTCCTCATATCAGGGATATCATATGATAGTTGTCTTTCTCCGATTGACTTATTTCACTAAGCATGATACCCTCTAGTTCCATCCACATCATTGCGAATGGCAAGATTTCATTTCTTTTGATGGCTGCATAGTATTCCATCGTGTATATATACCACATCTTCTTTATCCATTCATCTGTTGATGGACATCTAGGCTCTTTCCATAGTTTGGCTATT
>PISX010038014.1:0-10568 GCA_004024625.1 Mellivora capensis
TTTGAGAACAAGTGTGAACTTGCCAGACCCCTGAAATAGTATTTTGCAGTTGGACACAGTAGGTGTGACTTAATGAAGCTCATATCTCTCACAATTATTTTCAACAGTGAAATCAATGTTTTCTGTTTTCTGTGAATAAAGCAGCTTTGGATTGACAGGCACAATCTACTTTAGTTGAGAAGTAACATCCATTCTTGTGGCTCACAAAAATGCTCTATTCCATCCCTCACAAATAGAATAATATAATGATTAACCAAGTGAAGTAAAAGAAAATTAAAATGTTCCTTTTTAATGTTCCATTAAAATGTTCCTTTTTCAGGAATTAGAGAAGAAAAAGTGATTGAGTACTTCTGTTTCATGTTTGTACCACAAATATACAAAGAATTAATTCATACTCTTTTTAAAAAAAGATTTTGTTTATTTACTTGTCAGAGAGATATTGCACATAATCAGGGAGAACAGCAGGTAGAGGGAGAAGCAGACTCCCTACTGAATAAGGAGCCTGATGCCAGACTCTGTCCAGATCACTGGGATCACAACTTGAGGCGAAGGCAGACATTTAACAACTGAGCCACCCAGGTGTCTCTTATACTCTTTATATCAACAGTTTTCCTTAAATTGTAATGCAAAAATATCTGCTGTATGGCTTATTCTGTAGTTATTGTCCTCCTCAACTTTAATCATTGTTTTTACTTAACAACCAATAATGTTGTTTAAGTAATTGATATTTCCAATAATCCTATATGTTTTTTTCTCGAGTTCTAGTGTTTGTCATACTGTACTTTTAATGAAAGGGAATTGATCTTTATGACACTATTTGACAGTTTCATAATAGGCAGGCAAAGTGAGCACTTCAGGTGCACTCATGGCTCCCTCAACAAAAGATAATTCTCAGATAATCATGATCATACTGATGGTCAGCTAGAGTATTACAGTTTGAAAATCAATAGTTTTGGTTCTGGAGTCAGGCAGACCTGAGTATAAGTTCCAGCCCTAAATGTCCATAGGCTAATTAACTGGTTCCTTTAAGTCTCAGTTTTTTTTCTCTTTATCTGCAAAATGATTATAATAATAATTTTTAACTTGTAGGGGTTTTGCAAAGTTTAAATATAGAAGTCTATCTACCCAGCAATGGTGAGGATAAATTCATTCAATAAACACTTGTGGCAAAAAAATGTTTAGGGCATATAAGTTATTTAGCATAGAGCTTTGTACATCAAAAGGCTCATGAAATACTATTAGTTTTTAGCTAAGCTCATGAGACAGATGAATAAAACTAGAATCAAATTTATCATATTCAAAGGAACTATATATGTCATATGCATCTTAAAATTCACATTGACATGGCCAGTAACTTCCTTCTAGATGTTAAACTTGAAATCCCAAATAATAAATGGAAAGTTGATTGATAAACAAATTAGAGCAAGGAGAGTTAATTAGATGAATCAAATATCACATCCAGGTAACCTGAGGCATCATCAACACTGGAATGGTCATGTGAATGGGACTTCAGTTTCTTTGTCTAAGGCTTTCTCTCTCCTAAATAGCATTTAAATGTGCATTGCAATAGTTGTTTCACTTTTTTTAAGCTTCCAAAACTTTCAGTGTTTCTTTAGAATAAGCACAGTTATTTTTTTAAATGAATATATTACTGCATTCTACTCACAGTTAAATCTATCACCTTTAAGATTAGATAGCCTGAGTTCTAGTGCCTTCCAAACTACTTCTTAAAATTTGAAATATGGGAATCTTCTTCATTCCTTGGATTCCTCTTCGATAATTGGGTATAGTAATTAGCCTTATTTGTGTTGGTAAAAATGTTTTCTTAAATAACGAAATGCATGTAAAATGGCTAACATGTAGCATCTGATAAACATAACTACTATTGATGAGGCATAAAGTTTACTAGATTCCTGCTACTTCTGACTCATTCTGTTTCCTTCTGTTACTTTGGCTCATTCCTACAGATATCATTTATATGTTGTATTTATACTTTAGCAGCTGGGGCAATTATATGTCCAAATTAGGGAGATAGCATAGTTAGCCTCTAAGTACTAAGGGACTTTTCATTAAACTGTCACTTAATCCTGGGACGCCTGGGTGGCTCAGTTGGTTAAGCGGCTGCCTTCGGCTCAGGTCATGATCCCAGCGTCCTGGGATCGAGTCCGGCATCGGGCTCCTTGCTCGGCGGGGAGCCTGCTTCTCCCTCTGCCTCTGCCTGCCACTCTATCTGCCTGTGCTCGCTCGCTCTCTCTCCCTCTCTCTCTGACAAATAAATAAATTAAAAAACAAAACCAAAAACTGTCACTTAATCCCAACCAGTATTAAGACGATCAGTAGCAATTTATTTTATAATGTGTTTTATTTTTTTTTCTGTCTCCTCACATTAGAATGTTAGCTCGCATGGTGAGAATCTTTGTCTGTTTTATTTGCTGGTGCTTCCAAGTGCACATGAGGCACTCAATAGATATTTCTTGAATAAATGAATGAGTGGATGAATGAATGAGGAAAGTGGCAAGGAATCTGTTCCACAGGGAGTGTGCATTAGAAATTCATCAGCCTTGTACTTAAGGAGTGAATATTATTATTAAAAAGATACCAAAAGGTAGATTTCTTTTGGGGTTGGTATTGATTTGATGCAGTAATGATTGAGACCTGTTTCATTTCCTTCCACATCTAATATTTTACTTACGGCGAAACTAGAAACTCAGAACACTTCATTTGCTTTGTTGCATCTTTGTTGAAAAAGAATATTAATCCTAAATCTTTTGTAAAATAATCATCTATTTTAAATTTAGATCAATCTTTTATTTTGCA
The DNA here is from genome assembly GCA_004024625.1 of Mellivora capensis. Taxonomy (NCBI): domain Eukaryota; kingdom Metazoa; phylum Chordata; class Mammalia; order Carnivora; family Mustelidae; genus Mellivora; species Mellivora capensis. The sequence goes on from PISX010038014.1 coordinate 2,818, forward strand.
GAAATGCTGGGTGTTATGATTAACAGGTAAAAGAAAATGTGTGAAAGTCAACTCCCTATCTGAGTTTTAAAATAATCACATTGAAAGTATGTGTGAGAAAAGATCAAAGTCATAGAAGGAAGCAGTCATTTCTGATTTAATAATTCAAAAGGATAAGAGTAAAAATAGATATAGGTATTTTACCTAAGAAAAATAATTCATAAATGATAGCTAAATGAGATTTATTTTAAGAGAACACTGTCATTTTCATTTTTCTTTTGGTTTATATTTATTGAAATATGATGACAATAGGGGAAAGATAGTGTCCTGAAATGGATAATACTGGTCTAATAACATTATTACAGTTTTATTCCTGGTACAGGATTGGCGATAACAGAGCAGGAGATTTATAAAAGTTGGTTAGAAAACACCAGGAGAAATTTCTGGGAAAAATAATGAAAATAGTTAAGAATGATAGTGGATTTAGTATGATACACTATGTCCTTCAGAATTTTGTTTCCAACATTATCTCTCACCACATCTTTCAAAGGCCTGCTGATAAAGTTACACTGAACTATTTGCTATTTCCTAAGCATGCTTTGTCTTTTTGAGCCTTTATTCCTCTGAAATGCTATCTCTTTTGTCTGAAATTTAACTGAAAAGCTCCCATAACAAAGTCAAATATAAATTCATTCATGGAGATGCTTAAGAGAACCCAGGCAGAACATGTGGCTCATTTAAGTTCCATGCTCCATGACGACATGCCAGGCTCTGTGCTGGGGCTGCAGCTGGAAGATGGCAATGAGTCTTTCCTTGTAGGAAGGGGGACTAGTCAGGAAGCACTCTGGGAAACAATGGCCCCTATAGTCAGTAGGCATTTCCTTCCAAGTAACTTCGGTTACTGACTTCTGTCTTCTTTATATACCCACTCTGCAGTTGTACTCTCATTTTCACTGTTTTTAAATTTAATGTAGCCAGATAACTAATCCAAGATGCCATTTCTTGAGAATATGTTGTCTGGAACCAGTTCTGGTATAAAAATCACTGGCGGGGCACAGTATAGGACACAGAAACAATTCTAAGTAGTCTATGCCAAAAAAAAAATTAATTTAGGGACTTGGGCACTTTCGAAGTCATTAGAAAAGATAGAGGAATGGACATTAGGCTAGAGCTCCTGAAATGTGTCCTAGAAAAATGCAGCACTGATCTGCCATTAGTTAGTAATTCTGCCAAGATCAGGGAAGTAAGGAATGTGTTTATACACACTTAGTGTGGCTATGATCCAGAGATCAGGAATCTGGGATTAGGAAGCCTCTACAGTCCTGCTGCAACTGCATCTCAGTCCCATGGAGCTGGTACCTGGACACAGGAATGTAAAGTCTGGCTTCTGCCTCTGCCTCTGCTAAGCTATCTTTCAACACTTGCAAAGATAAAGACTGAACACTGCTACATAGCAGCTCCTTTCTTGCAGGAGTAAGTAGCCAAAGAAGCATAAAGATAACAGATTCTACTTCCTCTGCCTTCAAATTTCACAAAAGTGCAATGTAAAGTTTGGCAGAATCTAATCTGAATCCCGGAAGGTACCTAAAGCCTGCAAGACAGGAAGATACACTGAAAAGGATGGGAAAGGATCATAGTCACCACAGGAATTTTATACTTTCGCCGGCATTCTTGAAGTTGATGTATGCCAATGCCAGGTGACAATCACTGGATTGAAAAACGTTTCATGTAACTACGTGGCGCCAATATTAAAATCATAAATCACCCCGTTTGTTGCACAACGTTATCACACGTCAGCCACACATGACCGTGAGAAGAGAGAATTAACGAACTGTTCCACAGAGGATCCAGAAAGACGGTGTCACAAGTAAGCAGGGAGGCACCGTTCCCATGTGGGTAGTGTGACAAGGGCTGGCGTCGATTGTCGTCAGGTTGCCTGGATGCAGGCAGAGCATCTGGCAGCATCTGTCTGAACCTCCATCTCTACGGGTACAGTGTTGGCCGTGAATCGGCCTTGGGGCTTCCACCAGATAGCTACTTCTTTTAAGGGATCTGCTTAGAAGGGTGTATGGTTACACCATTACCCTAGAGTCTTTGCCTATTAACTTGGTGCATTCAGGCTTGTCAAAGTGGCCATGGGCTTTCCAAACAGGTTTTACTTATCTCTGGTCACACAGTTCATGGCGAAGTCCTGCATCAGACCTTGACTAAAAACTAATATGGGAGTTGACATTAGCCATGGTGACTCCATGTTGTCCCAGTCTAACTCAGCTTATTCTCTGTGAGTAGGAATTGCATGCAGAGTTTCATACCATGACAAATGTAAATTATGAAATGTGGTAAGATGGAGATCACCACAGTGTGTTGTAAAAAGGCAAAAGAAAGTCTTTTGGTTTGTCAATGCTTCTTTTCTTTCTTTCTTTTTCTTTCAAGATTTATTTATTTATTTATTTGTTTATTTATTTTTAGAGAGAGAAAGGGGGAGGGTCAGCAGGAGAGGGAGAGAAAGAATCTCAAGCAGACTCCTGGGTTGGACAGGGAGCCTAACCGGGGGTTTGAGCTCACAATACAGAGATCATGACCAGAACCGAAATAAAAAGTCTGAGGCTTAACCTACTCAGCCACCCAGGCCAGGCACCCCTGTCAAATTTTCTTAGAAGAAGTAAACCCTAACTAAATCATAAAGGAAGAATAAAAATAAAATGAGTTAAGCTAAGTATGCAAAGGCCATCTCAAAAAGAAGGAATAAGAAAGATGTAAAAGAACATGATGCTTCTGAATTCTTCACCAGAAAATCAGTAATAGATGGTATAGATGGGGCTGGAGAGAAACTTACCTAAGTTTGGAAAGTTTCCTATGTCCTGATAAGGAGCTGGATCTGTATTCTTTTCATAATGGAGAATCACCAAAGTAACTAAATGAGGTTTGCATTATATAGATCATTCTGGCAGTAACATAGAAAAGAGATGAAATAGTTGGTGGGAGGAGACTAGTGGCAGAAAGAAGCAATCATTATATTATAACAGCTTTCCAGGTGAGAGACAATGAGTTTTAAACTAGGACATTTGTATACACTCTAACACTTAATGCATTGGATTTCAATTATGTGTATGTTTTTCCTCTCTGATAGATTGTAAAATTCTCATTGAATAGGACAGCTCTTATTAAATGTTTTGTTCTCAGGATTTAGAATAGTGGTTCACCCATGATAATTTCACTAATTAACCAGATAGACTTGAATTTAAGATTCCTCAAAGAAAGTATCTGCCAGCATCATGTTAAATATGGAATTAAGACTGCAACATTTTCGAGTCAAACAATACAATTTTTCCTTTCTTCAACAAAATTCTGGGTGGAGAATGGAAAGGGAAATTAGTAAATTTCACAGAACTGTTACAATCCTGCCTTAAAATGGGATGATAGCTAAAAGAAATATAGTAAATTAGCATAATTTAATGGAATAACATATTATCTCAATTTATTAATATTTTTCTCCTAAGCGCTCAAACTATTTTGTAGGCTTAATATATCTTGATATCTGATTAGTTCTATCCTGATTCATGTTTTGACTGGGGGCAAGTAATTGAATCTCTGCTCTTTATTACCAAACCTGCAATTTAAGATAGTAATTTTCCTTCTTTTCATCATAGGCAAACACTACAAGTTAATGAACTATTCATTATAATTATAGCTTGATTTTTTTTCAACTGAAATGGAAACCTATACACCTATAAAATATTCTTGTTATACTGTAGTAGCAATAAATGTATTTAGCTAGTATATTGAAAGTGACTGTTGTAATTGGCTCCCGTTCAAAAGAATGATCTGGTCATTTCTAAAAAGAAGTTATTACCTATCTTCATAGCTAAGAAAATAAAATGAACAGGACATGTGTTGCAAGAGTTTTAAGACCCAACTGTGAAAACTGAAAGGCTATAAATGAAGATAGATGGTTGGAAGGCAAAGGGTAAGACCCCAAGGTGAAAAGTAAAGTGGAAGAATAGTTACATTCCTTAGAATTTTCTCCTTTATCTTTTTCTATAACAATTTGGAAGTTTATAGGAACATCTTTGGTTATACTTATTTTGCAGTTATGGATTTATTCTATTAATATTTGAGCTCTGTTATTTCTGTTTTTTAAATTTTTATTAACATATAATGTATTATTTGCCTCAGGGGTACAGGTCTGTGAATCATCAGGCTTACACACTTCATAGTACTCACCATAGCACATACCCTCCTCACTGTCCATAATGCAGCCACCCTCTCCATACTCCCCTCCCCACCAGCAACCTTCAGTTTGTTTTGTGAGATTAAGAGTCTCTTATGATTTGTCTCCCTCCCGATCCCATCTTGTTTATTTTTTTCTTCCCTACCCCCAAGGTCCCCACTCTGCCTCTCAAATTCTTCATATCAGGGAGATCATATGATAATTATCTTTCTCTGATTGACTTATTTTGCTTGGCATAATACCCTCTAGTTCCATCCATGTCGTTGCTAATGGCAAGATTTCATTTCTTTTGATGGCTGCATAATATTCCATTATATATATATACCACATCTTCTTTATCCATTCATATCTTGATGGACATCTAGGCTCTTTCCATAGTTTGGCTATTGGGGACATTGCCGCTATAAACACTTGGGTGCATGTGCCCCTTCGGATCACTACATTTGTATCTTTTGGGTAAATACCCAGTAGTGTGACTGCTGGGTCATAGGGCAGCTCTATTTTAAACTTTTTGAGGAACCTCCATGATGTTTTCCAGAGTGGTTGCACCAGCTTGCATTCCCACCAACAGTATAGGAGGGTTCCCCTTTCTCCGCATGCTCACCAGCATTTGTTGTTTCCTGACTTGTTATTTTAGCCATTCTGACTGGTGGGAGGTGATATCTCATTGTGGTTTTGATTTGCATTTCCCTGATGCCGAGTGATGTGGAGCACTTTTTCATGTGTCTGTTGGCCATCTGGATGTCTTCTTTGCAGAAATGTCTATTCATGTACGCTGCCTATTTCTCGATTGGATTATTTGTTCTTTGGGTATTAAGTTTGGTAAGTTCTTTATAGATTTTGGATACTAGCCCTTTATCTGATATGTTGTTTGTGAATATCTTCTCCCATTCTGTCAGTTGTCTTTAAAGTTTTGATCTTGATGAAGTCCCAATAGTTCATTTTTGCCCTTGCTTCCCTTGCCTTTGGTGATGTTCCTAGGAAGAAGTTGCTGTGGCTGAGGTCGAAGAGGTTGCTGCCTGTGTTCACCTCAAGGATTTTGATGGATTCCTTTCTCACATTGAGGTCTTTCGTCCATTTTTGAGTCTATTTTTGTGTGTGGTGTAAGGAAATGGTCCATTTTCATTTTTCTGCATGTGGCTGTCCAATTTTCCCAACACCATTTGTTGAAGAGACTGTCTTTTTTCCATTGGACATTCTTTCCTGCTTTGTTGAAGATTAGTTGACCATAGAGGTGAGGATCCATTTCTGGGCCCTCTATTCTGCTCTGTTGATCTATGCATCTGTTTTTGTGCCAGTACCATACTGTCTTGATGATTACAGTTTTGTAATAGAGCTTGAAGTTTGGAATTGTGATGCCACCAACTTTGGCTTTCTTTTTCAACATTCCTCTGACTATTCGAGGTCTTTTCTGGTTCCATTTAATTTTAGGACTATTTGTTCCGTTTCTTTGAAAAAAATGGATGGGATTTTGATAGGGTTTCATTAAATGTGTAGATTGCTTTAGGTAGCATGAACATTTTCACAATATTTATTATTCTACTCCATGAATATGGAATGCTTTTCCATTTCTTTGTGTCTTAAAAATTTCTTTCAGGAGTACTTTATAGTTTTCTGAGCACAGATTCTTTGCCTTTTTGGCTAGCTTTATTTCTGGTACTTTATGGTTTTGGTGCAATTGTAAATGTGATCAACTACTTAATTTCTCTTTCTTCTGTCTTGTTGTTGGTGTAGAGAAATGCAACTGATTTCTGTGCATTGATTTTATATCCTGACACTTTACTAAATTCCTGTACAAGTTCTAGCACATTTGGAGTGGAGTCTTGGGTTTTCCTCATAAAGTATCATATAATCTGCAAAGAGTAAGAGTTTGACTTCTTTGTTGATTTGGATGCCTTTTATTCTCTTTGCTGTCTGGTTGCTAAGGCTAGGACTTCTAGTACTATGTTGAATAGCAGTGGTGATAGTGGATATCCCTCCTGTGTTCCTGACCTTAAGGGAAAAGCTCTCAGTTTTTCCCCATTGTGAATGATATTCACTGTGGGTTTTTCATAGATGGCTTTGATGATATTGATGTTTATACCCTCTATCCCTACACTTTGATGAGTTTTGATCAAGAAAGGATGCTTTACTTTGTCAAATGCTTTTTCAGCATCTATTGAGAGTGTCATATGGTTTTTGTTCTTTCTTTTATTAATGTACTATATCACATTGATTGATTTGCGGATGTTGAACCAACCTTGCAGCCCCGGAATAAATCCCGCTTGTTCGTGGTGAATAATCCTTTTAATGTACTGCTGGATCCTATTGGCTAGTATTTTGGTGAGAATTTTGGCATCTGTGTTCATCAAGGATATTGGTCTGTAATTCTCTTTTTTGGTGAGGTCTTTGTCAGGTTCTGGGATCAAGGTAATGCTGGCCTCATAAAGTTAGTTTGGAAGTTTTCCTTCCATTTCTATATTTTGGAACAGTTTCAGGAGAATAGGTATTAATTCTTTAAATTTTGGTAGAATTCCCCTGGGAAGCCATCTTGCCTGGGCTCTTATTTTTTGGAGATTTTTGATGAATGCTTCAACATCCTTATAGACCTATGGGTCTGTTCAGGTTTCCTATTTCTTCCTGGTTCAGTTTATACATCTCTAGAAATGCATCCATTTCTTCCAGATTGTCAAATTTGCTGGTATATACCATAATATGTTCTTATAATTGTTTGTATTTCTTTGGTGTTGGTTGTGATCTCTCCTCTTTCATTCATGATTTTATTTACTTGGGTCCTTTCTCTTTTCTTTTTGATAAGTCTGGTCAGGGGTTTATCAATCTTATTAATTCTTTCAAAGAACCAGGTCCTAGGGGCACCTGGGTGGCTAAGTGGGTTAAAGCCTCTGCCTTTGGCTCAAGTCATGATCTCAGGGTCCTGATATCGAACCCTGCATAGGGCTATCTCCTCAGCAGGGAGCCTGCTTCCCTTCCTCTGTTTGCCTGCCTCTCTGCCTACTTGTGATCTCTGTCAAATGAATAAATAAAATCTTAAAAAAAAAAAAAAAAGAACCAGCTCCTAGTTTCGTTTATTTGTTCTACTGTTCTTTTCTATTTCATTGATTTCAGCTCTGATCTTTATTATTTCTCATCTCCTGCTGGGTTTAGGCTTTCTTTGCTGTTCTTGCTCCGGCTCCTTTAGTTGTAGGGTTAGGTTGTGTATTTGAGACATTTCTTATTTCTTGAGACAGGCTTCTATCACTATGCTTTCCTCTCAGGACTACCTTTGCTGTGCCCACAGATTTTGAATAGTTGTGTTTTCATTTTCATCTGTTTCCATGATTTTTTTCAATTCTTCTTTAATTTCCTGGTTGACCCATTCATTCTTTAGTAGAATGCTCTTTAGCCTCCATGTATTTGAGTTCTTTCCAACTTTCCTCTTGTGATTGAGTTCTTGCTTCAGAGCATTGTGTTCTGAAAATATGTAGGAAATGATCCCAATCTTTGGGTACCAGTTGAGACCTGATTTGTGACCCTGGACATGATCTATCCTGGAGAGTGTTCC
>PISX010038015.1:0-10559 GCA_004024625.1 Mellivora capensis
TTTTTTTTTTTAAAGATTTTATTTATTTATTTGATAGACAGAGATTACAAGTAGGCAAGAGAGACAGGCAGGGAGAGAGAGGAGGAAGCAGGCTCTCCACGGAGCAGAGAGCCTGATGTGGGGCTCGATCCCAGGACCCTGGGATCATGACCCGAGCCGAAAGCAGAAGCTTTAGCCCACTGAGCCACCCAGGTACCCCGAGACTGAAGTTCTATAGTGGAATTAAACTTCAATGAACAAAGATTGTGTGCCTCTTTTATTTCTCTACTGTTACTTGACTCTTCTTCACATGAACCCCAATTTGCCAAATATTTTTATTTTTTTTCCATTTTGCCAAATATCTTTAAATGTGGTCCATGCAAATTGAAAAATGAATCTAATCAGTTGTTAAATTATTCAGTTGTATTTAAGGTCATCTCCTTGAAATAATCATTCTTTTCCCTGGTCTTCTCCCCACCCCTGCTCATTCCTGCTTGTATTGGGGAATGACTGACATGACCCCATGGAACTGTGTAGAAGGTAATTCCCAGGTTTGATATTTGAGTGTATAGTGGTCAGTGTTTTATCGGGTTTCCTTGGTTTTGCTTTATTCTTGAGTATGAGGGATTTTGACAATAACTAATATCCATGAATAATTCAATGAACGCTTCTGTAGAGTTTTCGCAGCTCAGTTGAGTCAGATGCCTTCATTCCATGTTCCCCATTACAGTGTCTGTTCTCAATGACACTACAGAATCTCGAGTCTAGAACACTCCCTCCCTCCAGCCCTAGCCCAGGAAGCCATCCCTTGGCTTCTGTTCAAGGGTCTCCTCAGTTGGCCTCATTCAGACCCAATGGCTCTAAACTTAGTATTCTTTCTGCTATCCTGGAACCCAGTGAATCTCAGGCAATTGATAAAACCCTGTTTATGCCAGACCTTTCACTCTCTCTCTCTCTCTCTCTTTTATTTTTTAAATAAGATTTATTTATTTATCTGAGATAGAGATAAAGAGAAAGAGAGCACAAATGCAGGGAGAGACAAAGGGAAAGAATCCTCAAGCAGCCTCCTCACTCAGCATGGAGCTCAATGTGGGTTCAATCTCACAACCCATGAGATCATGACCTGAGCAGAAATCAAGAGTCAGATGCTTAACCAACTGAGCCATCCAGGTGCCCCCAGACTATTCTTTCAAACCACATCCAAGTTATTGGCTTGTAGTTGCTCTGCATTATGGTGTCCTCTTTGAGTCCTCAGCAGAGACATGGACCAGGGCCTTCTGCCCTATATAGTCTCTGAGATCTACCCAGCACATCTCCTTCCACCTCCAGAGTAGGAGGCAGAGTTTTATACCTGGCTGCCTTCCTCTCTTATCTCTGACTTCCTTCCCAATCCTCTGGGCTCAAAGAGAGGGAATATTTCCCTACACGGGATCCTCTTCCTTTCCAAGAGAACCCAACTCTTCCTGCCCATTCCCTGTGCTATACTAGCAAACATGATGTGGGGAGGCAGAAGTATTAAAGTAAAATCAATTAAGACTTATCTAAAAGTAACATTATTTTTACCCTTGAATATCCAGATTCTCAATCATCAACTAGCAGCAATTTCCCTTCCCATTTTACAGATAAGAAGAAAGACAAAAACGAAAGAAGGTAGACATAAAACTGAGTGCATATCAATCCAAGTTTAATTCTGGCCTCAAACATTATTAGTGAGACCTCTGGGTGATGGATCTGCTATCATCTCCTTCAATCCAGTCTGTATCACTATCAGAGATGACATGTTGCTTATCCACGTGCTTCTCTCTGTGCCTCTCAAAAGACTCAGGACTTTGATGGAGGAAAAAGCAGTACTTTGTATCCACTTCATGATGGTTTTCAATATGGTTATTGCCACTTTTTTTCTCTGTCTTGTCCCCATAGCCTATAAATTTGTGTAAGACATAGACCATGTTCTTTTTCATTTTTGTACTTCCACTATGTAGCACATTATCTGTCCTAATAAATATCTTCAGTGAGTGGAGGTATGAATGAAAATTTTATACCACACTTATGGGCTCATAATGTATAACAGAATTGTATGTGTAACTGAAAGAATGGCATATACTTGCACACTCTCTGTAACGAACTCTGATTCTTTGTCACATGATGCTTACCGACTTGAACAATCTGCACCTCACAGTTCTGCTGTAGGCCTGAAGGTGAAGAACCCTTTCGGCAATTTCTCATTGCTTTGTTTTTCCAATGCTTAAATTTGGCTAGGGTGCAGAGCTCTTCAACCCTATAAGCAAGCAAGCACTGAATCACCCACGAAGCACAGCATCAAAGCTGGGTGATTCCATCCCTCTCACCCATGGCTTCTCTTTCTGCTTTTCTGCTCTCCCTTTAGAAATCAATCTGTCTCTTGCTGCACATTAAACCATAATAGTACCTCATGCAGCCTTCCTTATCACTAACAAGCTGACACAGGCATTCAGGAAGCCCAAGATGTCTGTAGAAAAAGAAAACCACTTTTTTTTTTTTTTTTTCCTGGCTGAATATCTTTTTCCTCCAAACTCTTGTCTTCTTTCCCAGAAATTCAGCTGTGCTATTTTTAGCCTGAATTAGGTGTGTCTCTTTCCAGGAGACTTCTTTTCTGTAGGCAGTGATAAATACTTCAGAATGTATCCTCAATTCTAACATATTAACAATCACATTATTTATTAATTAGCCATCCCTACGGATTGGGTTGGTCTTTTGACAAAGGAAACATGTGCTAATTTGCATGACTTTCATTCCTGGACCACCATTCTAGACCACCCCCATTTGTATAGGGAAGGAAAGAATCTGATGACCCAGAAGGTTTCAAATTAAATCCCTTCATGAACTAATCATCTGCTAATACTGAGTGGACACTATACATTCTCTACCAGTTATTTATTGCTGTTTAACAAGCAAGTCCAAAATTTAGTAGCTTTAAAGGATAGCCATGTATTATTTCTCATGAACTTAGAGGTTATCTGGGAAGTTTTGCTAATCTGGGTTGATTTTGATTGTCTCATTCATGCATTTGCAGTCAGCTGAGAGGTAGGTAGGCAGCTTTGCTGATCTTGACTGAGCTTCTGTGTCATGCTTGGGGGTGGGCTGGTCCAAAGTGACTTTAGTTGTGGCAACTTAGTCCTTCCTGATCTCTCATCCTCCAGCAGGCTGATCTAGGCTCAGCTCCATGGAATTGGTAGGATTCTATATTCAAGCAAACTCAATCATGCAAGAAGAGAGGAGACACTCAAGGACTTTCCAAGCCTCTACTTGTGGCAGTTTAATGGTATACTAATAACCAAAGTGGAGGTCACTCTTATTCCAGAATCAGAGGAGAAGGATTTCAAGTTACAGGATAAAGGACATCAGTAAGGAGATGTCATTAAAGAGGGCCCATCATCTGCAACCAACATCACTTTCCAAACTCTCCTTCTGCCATGTGTACTGAGTAAGAGTACAGCTTTAATGCCCTACCTAATTTAATCCCTGCTGGGGATAACATCATCATCATCATCATCAACAATAATAATAACAACAATTAGTCTTCATGGAGCACCAACTGCCATGCCTACACTATAAATAAATGTTCTTATTTAATCCACACAAACATCCTATAAAATAGATATTATTATTTCAAGTCAGGTGTTCTAACTTCAATCCCTATGGGCTTAAGTATGAGTCCAGTTTTCCTGTAAAAGCAGGTTTGAAATTCTGCCTCTTATAGGAACTCCTATCATGATAACGGTATTTTATTTTACTTTGTTCTTGTCTCCCAATAAAAATTCTTTGATGAGGGGTTTATACACTAAATCTCTCCGTACAGTAGAAATCATCTGAATGGCCAAAGGGTGTGTGAATACACAAGCATATATGTGAGAGGTGCAATGAAAAATATAACTCAAGGATCATTTCTCAAAAATGGCTCACAAAACATTTTGTGTCGAATTCTCAGGTCTCTGGAATCTCTCTCAACACTTCCAAATTATCGCTAGGCAACAACAAAAATTGGAAGGAAAAAGAATCTGCTTCTAGGAGCATCCCTTTGCTCTGGATCCAGCTCTTCTGGACCTGCTTTCACAAAGACACTGGATCAAAGAAGGTAGTGACATACCCATGCAAACATGAAGCAAACCTACTCACTGAATGGTGGATGAGAATGAAAAAGATAAGCAGAGAAGAGATGCCTAGCACTTAATAAAAAATCAAAGCCAACATCATGTCTTATCAAACCTAACCTAGGATATACTTTGATATGACAAAATCTTCAGTTCATTATTTGAAGTAAAAAAAAAATTTTTTTAATAAAAAATTTTTAAAAAAATCACATCACCTAACAAAAATTTCATTCACTTATTGAATTACCTTCCAAAATGACCAGGTCTGTTCAGCAAGATAGTCTAGGTCGCTGTGATTTCATCATGAGTACAAGCTACACTATGAGGTGGAGAGGGATGTTGTAGAGTATATCATTGCACTTACTGGAGGCTGTTTTGCATGTTCAGGTTTAATTGGCATTATGCATCCCATGGCCCCCGGGAGTACCCCAAGTAACAATGTAATCCAAAGATCAATAAGGTCTTTCCGTAAAAAGCCAGATGGAAAATACATTAGGTATTTTAGGCCATATGGTCTCTATTGCAACTCTGCCATTCTGCACAAAAGCAGCCAGAGATGATACGTAAACAAATGTCCATAGCTGTTTTCCTATAAAACTTTATTTACAAAACCAGATGGTGGGCCAGAGTTGGTCTGTGGGATATAACTTTTTGACAACTGACATAAACAGTCAGGAAGTCTCTGAAGATTTGGAGAGTGTTTCTCTGGAGAGTAATTTGCCTTCTGAGCAGAAGAAGCACAGGCAAATTTAACTAAGACTTAACTTCCCTCTCTTTGTGATGCTCTGCAGTGGGAGTCTGGACAAGCTTGGTTAAGTGTTACATAATTAACCAGTGGACTTGACAGCCAGGAAAGGGACTCCCCTGGGAAAATCAGGTCTCCCAGAGAGAATAAGACTAAGACCACAGAGGAGCCTTGTTTCCCTCTGAGACAAAGTCAATGCTTTTCTCCACACAGACTTATCCTAAAGTGCTTGAAGATATAAACACAGAACCAATGGACTCAAGTCAAATACTGAAAAGCACTAGATGCAAATGGACCTGAGGTCCATTCCCAGACTTGCCACTAACTGTTTGGGTGATTTGTTTGATGACCGGGACCAAGTTTTCTCCACCTGTGGGAAGTGATTCCAGTTTTTCTCAGAGTATCATCTGTGTACCCATCTGTATCAGAATCACTTAGTTTATTTATTTTAACTTCCAGACCATTCTCTGCCCACTAGACCTACTGAATCATAAACCCTAAGGGTTGAAGCTCAGTAATACATATGAACAGCATGAGGTCCAAAGGATCTTAAAACCCAGTAAAGTTTGAGAACCACTGGATAAGAAAGATACTCTCCAGGATGCCTTCCAGCCCTGGTGTCCTGTGCCTCTCTGAAATGTGGCATGAAGGTCTATCATCTTCTGCGGTGCTGACAACTCAGGGAGAAGCCTGTTAACTGTGACACATGCGGCATTCATTAGAGCTGTGTGGAATTAAAAAAAAAAAATAACCAGCCTCACCTATACCTCTGTTTGGAGAAATGGTCTCTTGGCCTGGGTGAGATGTGTTATTTAACAATCAGGAGGGGGGGAAATACCTCCACACCCTTTTCCTCAGGCCAAAATGCAAATCTGGAACTCACTCTGCATGCCTTTCCAGGGAGGTGGCACAGCTGATGAAGGACCTCATGCTTGTAGCAACAGGCCCTAGAAGCTGAATCATATCCTTGAAAATGACAGAGCTCCCTTCTGCTCGGTAGAGCAGTTTTGGGAGAGGGGAAATGTGTGTGTGTGTGTGTGTGTGTGTGTGTGTGTGTGTGGTGTGTGTATTGTAGTGTGTGTATGAGGTATACATGGGGTTCACGTGTGAGTGTGGTATTTGTGTATATGGTATGTGTACATTGTATATATGTGTGGGCCTGTATGATGTATAGAGTGTGTGTGTGTGTGTGTGTCTGTGTGGGTGTGTGCACTGGGGGAGGGCATGGAGATGGTTAACCAAGAAAGCCAGAGTCCACAGATTCAACAGCTCCTATGTGCCAGCCCCAAGCTAAGAGCTTAGAATGAGGACTTAGCACAAGCCCCTGCCCTGAAAACCCCCATTCCAGAGAGTAGTCTTCCCTGAGGGTTATGGGCAAGGCATGTTCCCTGCATCAGCCACACAACAATCCCTCTGAGAAAGAGACTGTGGTTATACCGGGAAGGCTGAGGCGAAGACAGGTTATCTACAGAACACCATAACACAACTCAAGAACTCAAACCCAGGCAGGTTAGATCACAAAGCCCATCTTATAAAACACTGTCATCACAGCAGCTACATTTTATTGAGGGTTTTGAAGGCATCATGATCTTGGGATGTTTTCCAACAAACCCGTGAGGTAGATTCCACTATTCTCACTGTGCCAGTGAGGGAACTGCCCAGGGCCACAGAGTCAGTAAGTGGCAAACCTGGGATTTGGACCCAGGCAGGCGTGTTCCAGGACACACACTCCAAGTATTTTGTCACTTTGCCTCTTAAAGACAGACAAGCCTGGGAATAAGTGACAATGCAGATAGATGTATGCACAGAGGTCAGAGAAGGGAAAGGGTTCTGGGAGAGGCCAGAGAAAGCTTCCTCAAGAAAAATGCTGTCTGCTCTCTTGCATTTGCAAACCTGACTCTTGGAGGCAGAGAGAGTCTGATGGTTGTAATTTCATACCTGCTTGATTTGTCCTTGCTTGGATGGGAGCAGGGAGTCGTGTTCTCTTTCTCTTTCCCTTTCTTTGAACATAGAGTCCCTAGATGAAATGTGAAATCCCTTGTTTGGCCATGTCAACAGCCTCTTATGGTCCCCCTCCCCCAAGAGCTAAAGAGCTGTCAAATGGGCAGAGGAGAGAGGGGAGGAAGTGCCCATCCACACACAAGTGTTGCCTAGAGAGCAAGCCCTGAGGCATTGGAGAAAAAGTCTTGTTTTAGATTTTATTCCCAGATCTGCCACAGTCTCTAGTCTGCTTTCCAAAATTACTGGAAATTATGTAACAATAAACTCACGGTTACTATGTGTTTCTGAAAGATAGGTCTGATTAGCTATATTCCAAAAAGACAATCTTAACCGTCAGAGGCTGGGGTTTAGCTGTAGAGGGCATTAGTGACTGAAGCCAGAGGCTAAAGTTTGTTGAAACTACAGTGTGTTTGTTATTTTTTTAATATTGAAAATAAAACAATTAAACAAGAGAAAGATCAAACCTAAATAAGTATGTACAGAAACTGCACTGGAAGTCAATTCAGCATAAGTGCAAGTATGTGTGTGTGTGTGTGTGTGTGTGTGTGTTCACATGTCACTCTGGTCACCTTGCATTTGCATACTTTCAGAAATGGAAGGTCACTACTTGCTCAGGCAAGTCATTCCTTTTGTTTCATAACTCAAATACTTCGGGTGGCACCTTACTATTATTCACCACTTGCCCTACATCTGGCTTCTGAAGCTACTCAGAGTTGATTTTAAATACTTTTTACAGACTTCAAAACCTTTTTGGAAGAAAGACATGAAAAGCAAATGTATATAAGTAGAATAAAGGGACAATTCTTCTCCACATAAAAAGCCCATTGATTATTTGACGATGACTAAAAAATTCCTTTAATGTGTCTCTTCTCCTTCCAGATTGAATATCCCTTCTGCCTGGCTCCAATCCCCACATCTAGAGTCACCTGAACTCTCCCCAGACACACACAGGCACCAATCGGTAGGTTCAGCTCTTCTTTAAAACTCTTTTGCAACTCAGGTCATCATGGACCTTGCTGCTGCTTCCTGAGTGTGTCCCCATCTTAAAACCACCCTTTCTGGACCGAAGTCTTGGCCCCAGGTCCATATCCAACAATTTTGCCAGACCCCATCACATCAGAAATTTAAAAATCTCAGTCTTCATTTCAACCAATTGATTAAATGATTACGAGGGAGGCCAAGAACAGACTTAGGGGCGAGCTGAAGATGACCCCGTTCTTCAACCACTGTGTGGCTACTGAGATCTACTATCATCCAGCCTTCATTCCTCAAGTTTTTCTTCTAAAATGTCATGAAGGAAACTTCCCAGTCTCTTGCTGAAACTGACACACAGCATCACAATTGGACCCAGTGCTTGGCTAATCTAGCAGCCCCATCAGAAAGGGAAGATGCACAGATGATCACTGCTTCCTCTTCTAAATGCTGTTTCTCAAATGTAGAGTTTTCTTGGGGTTAGGTACAAAATTCAGAGGTAAATTCTCTGCCCACCTTCCCTTCGCACTTAACACTGAGTAATTTGCCCATCTTCCGTCCTCTGGAACCGTCTCCTGCAGTTTCTCAGAAATCAGAGTTATCGTTGTCTTCTTGAGTTCTTAGTGGAAAAGGTGTGAGACTGAGATGTGCGTTCAGATCTCGTCTCTACTGGGGCCCCCGGGTGGCTCAGCTGGTTATGCGTTTGACTGTTGGTTTCCAGTCCGATCATGGTCTCATGGGTTGAGAGTTTAAGCCCCACATCAGGCTCTGCACTGATGGTTTATTTTCCTTGCACCATAGGGTCCTTGTCTGGAAAATGGATATAATATGTGTTTTCCATAGTTGATATGAGAAAGGATGTCAAAAGCACGACTACCACAGTACCTGGTATGTCCTATGTCATGTACCTGTGATATGTCCTTTGTAAATGGCTGTCCCTGTCCCGTGTTTTTTCTGCATCCTGACCTCTGTCCTTCCCTAGCATTTCCTCACCCTGTATTTCCCTTTCCATGTTCCGTGCTTTTCAGCTGGAATATTATCCCCCTCAACAAAGAAAACATGTTTTATGAGATGTAGACAGCTCACCGTCATGTTAGCATCATGGTTTCTGCCTTGGGCCCTGAGCCTTTTCCTTCCCTCCTCTCTTCATTGTAAAAATAGCTTCTTTTTTTTTTTAAGATTTTATTTATTTATTTGAGAGAGAGACAGTGAGAGAGAGCATGGGTGAGGCGAAGATCAGAGGGAAAATCAGACTCCCCGTGGAGCTGAGAGCCCGATGCGGGACTCGATCCCCGAACTCCGGGATCATGACCTGAGCCAAAGGCCGTCGTCCAACCAACTGAGCCACCCAGGCATCCCGTGAAAATAGCTTCTAAATAGCCCTACTGCAGCTCCCAGTACCTTTAATTCTGAGTATTCTTCCCAAGTATTTATGTTCACTCAATGTTGAAAATCCACCGTGAACAGACTGACAGAGTCCCTGTCCTGATGCTTCTTACAATGAGCATTGGTTTCCTGCAGTTGAAGTGGGGTTTACCTCTTGCCCTAGGTCCTGGGGTGAATATAGCACATGATAACACCAGGATTCTAATCAAAGTGTCCTTTCTGCCACATGATGTTTGCACAAATGAACTTTTTTGAGAGATATGAATAGCACCAAGGAAGTGTTATGAAGTATGCTGTAAGGAGGCCCCACCTTCAGTCTGTTATCACCTCTATTCAGCTGAATATCAACTAATCCTTCCTAAATGGATACAGGATAGGGTCATTACTGTGTAACTGATAACAACTAAGGTACAAACCACATCCAGTAGGAATGGAGTGATGGCTTTATTCATATCCACACACTCCAAGAGGGGTGGGTGTAAGTGGCTGTCCTATCAGTCAACCCCAATTTAATCTTTCCATAGCTCTCAAACATTAAGCACTAAATGCAGCCAACAGAGGATCCTTTCACTGCATTATTACACATCCTTGTGCCTGACAATCCATACCCTTCTTTGTTCATTCTCCCCATAGTGAGGTATAAAGAGATCTTGGGTAGCTGGGATGGACCTGGGCTATCATCTCACTCTGGTCCCCAGCCCTCAGCGTATGACCATGGAAACTCATTGTACCTCTCTGGGCCTGCGTTCCTCAACTGTAAAATCAAGGACCTGGACTTGAAAATTATTGAAAGAACATCCTGCCTACGGTTCTAAGTGGTCAGTTCCCTGGTTCCAGAGGCACCTGGCTGTGCACAGGTATCAGTAACCAGCATCCTGCTCCAAGTACCATCAGCTCTGTAGAAACAAGGACACAGCTCTTCACAGGGGTCCCACAGTGTGACTTGAATACTCACATTCTTTCCTGAGAGCTCGTTCACGCACTTAAACAGTCTTTGTGGGGAAAACAGAATTGGAACTGTGGCAGCAGTCTCACTGCCTGGCTTTGTCACTTATACACTTGTGCCCTTGAGGAAACCATCACCTCTTTGAGCCTCTGTCGCTTTCTCTGTAATCTGGCATAATGGTATATCCTCAAAGGCAGTGGTGGGTCTAGAATTCTTATAAGACTAAATCATTGATCTTATTGGAAGGTGGCCTGAAGTGCTTGGCCAGAACCTGTGGCTAGAAGATAGCTGGCGCAAACATAGTGCATTTACTTATTTGAGGAGGTCTGAGTGGGAGCCCTGGTGCAGAGGATGCGAAACAAATGGACTCAAGCCTCAAGTTACCCCAACAGTACAGTCA